>JABUQX010132466.1:0-7500 GCA_015478945.1 Trachelipus rathkii | reverse complement strand
CGGAGACGGAGTTGGAGTCGGAATTCGGGACGGAAGTCGAGTCGGATTCGACTCGGAGTCCAGGGACCCACGGAGAGATGGTCCACTACCGAAGAAAAGAAGAAGAACATGATGGAATGCAAAAACAGAGGAGGAGAAGAAGAAAGGAAGAAGAAGAGGAAAGAAGAGTGAGGCAGGCAAGAAGGAGAAGAATGGGAATGAGGGTCTGAGGGTAGGCACAGACCACCGTGTAGGAGTCGGTGCGGGCGCCGAGTTAATAAACAGTCGGATATAACAACAATGTTGGTGTTTTTATATAGTTAGGGTCTGTAGATTTCGAAAATATGTTTCAAGACCATCAAGAAAAAAATAATAAATAAATTAAATATTAATAAATAAATAAATTTCTTATGCTTTTTAATGATTAATGACTTACAAATTATTACCGTATTTACATACCCTAAGAAGTAAATCACTAATAACCACTTTCCAACCCCCTCACTGACATCTGTGATCTATGGATCTATGATTAAGGTTCAATTTTTACTAATTGTAAACGTTTTAATACCTAAAGCAGTTCAATCACTAAATAACACATCAACCACCATCAACCACCCAGTCCAGTATGTGATCTAGTTATCTATTGATCGATTTGATTCAGTCACATTTCGGTATCATATTTGGATAAAACTTACATAAACAAATTCTTGAATACACTGATCAGCGATATAACTAACGTAACAAGTTTTTTCACATTAATAACAAGATTACTTAGATCATTGAACTAAGAAATAATGTACAAAGACAAACTACAACTTAAGCACGAATAAAACTGTAACGTAAAAATTCCACACTTAAGCAGTGAGTAACTAATCATAGCATATCAACGAGCGTAACTATTCACACCTTTCTACTATCCTGATTTTTTTACCTTAACATAGTACATTAAACAAAAATTACACAACCATGTGTAAATTATCATAATGATCATTGAATATACCTAAGTAACAGGTTTCACATTATAAAGATTTAGTCATCTGAATAAGAAATAAGTGTACAGCGCAACCTGACACACTTAAAATTGAATAAGCAAGTCGACATTAACAAAAGTTCCTCACTTAACATCAGTAACTAAAATTACATCCAAAACGTAACCTGTCACACTCTTTTTTTTTCAGAGCTATCGTCTGAAATATCAACTAAGAAATAAATGACAGTAACACACGCACCACACACACCACAACACCACAGCACCCACACACAACAAGACAACACAAACGTAATTTTTACGTTATAAACATTGAAAGAATAAAAAAGTTTTTTAGTAAAAACAAAAGTTTTAAGCAAATAAAAATTAAAATTAAAAAAAAATATAATAAAAAAAATAAAATGTAATAAAGAAATTAAACAAGTATAAATGTTAAAATAAAGTTAGAAAATCTAAAAAATTAAAAAATATAAAATTAAATTAAAAAAAAAATAAAAATTAACACAAAGCTTAATGCAAATAACTTACAAAAAAAAAAATAAGTTAGATAATAAATTTAAATAAAAAAAAAAAAATAAATGAAAAACAAAAAATAAAAATAAAAATAAAAAAATAAAAAAATAGTTAGAAAATAAATTTTCAATAAAAATAAAAATTAAATTAAATAATAATAAACAAAGTATAATGTAAAAATAAAAAACTTATAAAAAATAGTAAAGAGTATATGCATGTGTCAATTCAGGATTAAAGAAATTATTTAGTTAACGTTTTAAAGAAAAAAATTGTTGAAATAAAATGTTAACTTCAAACATGTAGAAAAACGGTTTATCTTTGCAAGAGGCAATGCAATTGACGATAAGTACACATGTTAGAACAGATCAGTTATGTGATCAGTAACGAAATGATCTAAAATAAATGACACCTCACACATACACACACAACAAAAAGAATTCCAACAACCACACACACACACAACACACACACACCACACACATACACAACAATAAACACACACCAACACATAGGAATATTGCTAACCCGTAACAAAGTTTGTCACGCATTAAATAAAGCGTACATTAGAATCACTGAATTAAAAATACACTTTTCTAACATTCACTTGATATTAGATATAACCATAGTAACATTAACAAAATTTACCACAACCATGTGTAATACATAATGATCATTGAGTTACTCTATCTAACAAAGTTTTCAATGTAATAAAGATTACTTGACAATCATGCTGAACTAAAGAAAATAATGTACAGCGACAGAACCTGACACACCTAAAGCATTGAGATAAGACGTAAAACATTAACAAGGTCCCACTTTACAACAGGGTAAGCTACTGCTTTAAGAACAAAAGTAACCTGTCACTTTTTTATTTTTAAAATTATCTGAAAGAGTTCAACTAAGAATAAATGACATATCACACACACGCCACACACACACAACACAACACACACACAGCACACACACAGACACACACCACACACACACACACAACACAAATTAAAAAGTATATGTAAAATAGTTAGAAAATAAAAAATTAAAAAAATAAATAAAAAAAAAAAAAAAAAAAAGACACAAAGAACCAATGCCAAATAAACTTTACAAAAAAAATAAGATTAGAAGAATAAATTTAAATGAAAAATAAAAAAAATAAAATGAAAAAAACAATAAAAAATAACAATAAAAATAAAAAAAAAAATAAGTTAGAAAAATAAATTTAAAATAAAAAAATAAAAATAAAATTAAATAATAAAATTAACACAATAGATTAATAAAAGCTATAAAAAAATAATAAAGAATATTACTTTTCAATTAGAAAAAAAAAAAGATATTATAGTTAACGTTTATAAAAGAAATGAGATTTTGAAAATATAATGTGTTTTCAACATTTAGAAAAAACGGTTTATCTTATGCAAGATGCAATGCAATTGACGATATGTACATGTGTAGACAGAATCAGTATCGATGAACAATAGTTAATGACTAGATAAAATGACAACAATCACACATAGACAACATACACACACACCACAGTCATAACACACATACACACACATTACACCAAACATAAAACACACCACATAGGAAATGTATGCTAACGTAAAAAGTTTTTACATAATAAAGCTAAATAGCATCATCTGAACTAAAAGTATAATATATAACAACAAACCTAACATACCTTAAGCCGAATAACTGCTAACATTTAACAGTTCAACACTTGACAACAGCAAGTAACTAACACTACCTACAAAACGTAATATTTACACTTTTTCATGCATGTCTTAACATATCAATGTTAATTTTACATTAACATGTAAATTTACAAAGATTATTCTAATTGACCTAATGTCATCAAAGTGTCACTCGTTTTGAGTTTAACATCATTTGACTATGAATAAAGTAACTTAGCAAAAGTTCTAGGGCAACCTAACATTTAACTCACAATGAACTGTAACTAGGCTCACGTTTCTAACACATCCATCGTCAGTTTAACATAAATATCTTACAAAAATTCAATTTCTTAACAATCCAGTTTATTTCTTGTCATGCAAATATTTAACATTAACGTACTAACTACGAATATAAACAGTTTTCATTAACAAGATTATCTAAGATCAACATCCTTCGTGAGAAAACCCAGGGATGCGCCTTTAATGGGTGTGAATCCTGCGAAGGGGGATACCGAAGAGGGTAAGCGGGCTGTCCTCCGAAGAGGGTTAGGCCTCAGCCTTCGGGCTGAGGCCTTACCCTTATATTTATATTTTTTAACTTTATTTTTATAATCTATACTTTGTTTAATTTTTTTATTTATTTTTTAAATTTTTTTTTTTTTTTTTTTTTTTAATTTTAATTTGTATTTCGTTAAAACTTTTGTTTTTACTAATTAAACGTAAAAATTTACGTTTTGTGTGTGTGTGTGTGTGTGTGTGTGTGTGTGATGTGTTGTATGTGGTGTGGTTGTGTGTGTGGTGTTACGGTGGGTGTGTGTGTGTGTTGGTGTGTGTGTCTGTGTGTTGTGTCTGTGTGGTGTGTGTATGTATTAGTTTAAGATGATATGTCAGCGATCTGCGCCAATTAGAAAAGATGTGACTTGGTTAGGTTGCTTTGGATGTAATGTTAGTTATTATGTTGTTAATGAAGAACTTTGTTATGTTGACTGCTCATATTCTGTTTTAAGGTTGTCAGTTTGTCGCTTGTACATTATTTCTTAGTTTCGATGATGCTAAGTATCCCTTTATAATGTGAAACTTTGACGTTAGGAGTATATTCAATTGAATCAGTATGAGTAAACACACATGGTTGAGTGGTAAAAAACACAAAACTATGCGATGTTCGCGCAACGACTATCGGTGCGTGTCGGAAAAGTTGAGACGGTTTACGTCTTTTTATGCTAGTTAGTTACTCACGGTTGTTAGGTTGGAACTTTGTTAAGTGTTACGTTTATTCGTGGCTTAAGGTGTGTTTAAGTTTTTTCTTATGTCATTATTCTTAGTTAGATGGATTGCTAAGTAATCTGATTTAATGGTGAAAACTTTGTACGTTAGCATATATTCGCTGAATCAGTGTATAAAGAATTTGTTTGTATGTTTAGTTTTTTTTCTAATAATTACTTGAATGTGACTTGAATCATAGATCATAGGAATAATAGATCACATGGACTGGGAGGGGTTGGATGGTGGCGTTGGATGGTGTTTGATTTAGTGATTACTGCTTTAGTATGTAAAACATGACAATTTTAGTAAAATTTGACCTTAATCAATAGATCAATAAGATCAAGATGGTAGAGGGAGGTTGGGATAGTGTGTTTGATTTAGTGATTACTGGCTTTGGGTATGAGAAAACGGTAAATTTGTAAGATCATAAACTAAAAGAATAAGATTTATTTATTTAGTAATTATATATTATTTATTTATTTTTTTCTGATGGTTCTGAAACATTATTTTCGAAATTTACAGACCAAATAACATATAAGGACACCAGAATTGTTGTTATACGACTGTTATTAACGTTCGGCACCGGCTTCTACACCGGTGTCTGTGCCTACTCCTACTCCTCTCTTGCATTCTTCTTCCTTTTCCTTCCTTTCTTCTTCTTTCTCCTGGTCTTCTTACTTCCTTTCTTCTTCTTCTTCACTCTGTTTTTGATTTGCATTTCTCTTTCTTTTTTTCAGGAGGGAACCATCTCGGTGGGGAGGTCCGACCGAGTCGAATTCCGACTACCGATCGTCTCCGATCGACTCAACTCCGTTCTCGACTCGACTCCGTCTCCTCCTCCTTCTCAATTTCGTCTATATACGATCAATTTTATTTTATATGGGAGTGTGTGTATGTGTGCGCGCGCTGCGCACTGACGTAACTTTCGTCTCCGACGAGATAGTCATACGCTCGAGCTAATCACGAGGCTTAACTCATTCTCGGGTTTGGAAAGCCAAAAGGGATATAAACGCGGGCGTAGCGGCTACGCTCTGGGGTGACCCCCTCTTAACATCCCACAGACTTGAAAGTCAAGGATTCGAGCTTATCCCCTTAGTATACTTAATTTTCAGTTTAAAAGCAAAATGATCTCTATTCCTTATATCGAAAGGTGTCGAAGCTCAAAACTGTGCACAACTACGCATTATCGATGTTTACATTATGTATATTTTTTTCGATTTATATTTTTATGTTAATGCACCAGACACGATAGAAAAGCGACTAAAATCGAATTTAGGCTTAGCTGAGCACGATAAATCGATTGGAACCGTCAAATATCTGCGAATATTTAAAAACCTTCTAGGAACAAAAAGCCTTTGAGGCTCCGCCCAATTTTTGGGCTAAAAAACCTTGAATTAGGTCAAAAACTCGGAAGCGGTCTTTCCAGACTTGAAAACACTTTGCAGACCTTGGAACCTAACTTAGACACGGTTCAGCTTGAAACCAATGTTGCAAAATGTTGTATGCAACATTTGGAACATTGCTTTGCAACATTTGTGTGACTTGGCTGTCAGTTGTCACTGATATACTATCTATATATATTATATATATATAATTATTATAGATATCATATATAATTATATATTATATATTTAATTATATATATATTATATATAAGTATATATATAGGATATTTTAAAATTATGTTAAATTTTTTGTTATCTGAATAAAAATGCAAAAAATAAAGGAAAGTTCCTATAAGGTATGACGTAATGTGTGTTTTCCGTTGGGTTGTATGTGTTTTTTACTTGTGTATCTCGTACGCGTGTTCTTTCGTTATTGATATGGATCGTATACCGTGTACTATTGAACTAGCTGACATGCATCTAATGTATGGATGGCACGCTGCAATAGTTCTGCGCAAGACGATTGTACAAAGAAATATCCCACCGAATTTGTCCGAGCGCAAGTTTTTGGCTTATCATCAAGCTGTCTGAAAGGATTTGCAGTCAAGTCAAGTATGGATTACGATTCATTAGCGAAAATCGCCCAAGAATTAGTCTTAAAAGGAATTCTGAGATTACCTGAAAGAGACGAGAGATGTCACTAGTTTAATTCGAACCAATCTAGTGTTTGGAGGTTACTACACGAGAAACAGTTACACCCGTACCACGTCCATCAGTGCTACTTTTGCACGGATATGCTCTCGTGTTGTTATTGTCAATGGTTTTTGAACAATGTTTACCCCAAACTTTTTCCCGACGGGCTCACTTTACAGAACAGCTATCGTTAAACGTTCTAACAACACATTTGGGCAGACGGATCCTATGCCATTAAACAGATGTTACAACATCGTTTTCAGTTAACATTGGAAGAATTTTTACATATATGTATTAGGTCGAGTTCTCCAGGTTAATGGATATATTAAACCTTTTTGAACATAGCTCCGTACCTTGTTTGATGATGATGTACTCTTCGATTGCGCCAAACATGGGGGTTTTATTGGCCGATTTGGGGGGATTTGGAGGGGCACGCTGGGGCCACAGCTTTAAAGGTTGCAGCAGATTCTGAAACACTGGGTGACCTTTCCAATATGGGATAGGCAAGTGGGCAGTTCCGTGGGCCAGCAAGGTCACCGACTAATTATTCTGGATTATTGCAATTGGACATTTAAAGCTTAATATACAATTCCAATCGACACGTTGAAGGCATGTTAGATTAATGCAATTGAACGATCAAACAGACTCCTGATATTTACAGGTCCGACAATCGATGGAAGACCTGGACGCGTGCACTGCGATTGGGAAAATCGGAGGTATTTTCAACATCATTTTTGTCTTTTGATTTATTGTAGGTTATTAGAACAGTATGTTTATGTGTACAAAAATAAACCAATCATACAATAATATGCCTATTTACACCTAATCCGAAATGAGTTATTCGTTCCTCAAATATTTTTAAACGCCATTTTTAAATTTAGAGATTTGTAACCTACTTGGGTTTGTGACAAGAATTTAGTAAACACATACAGACGCCAGACGGGAACAACTAAGACACGTCATACCTTTATAGGATATATACTTTATTTTTGCATTAATCTCTCTTTTT
>JABUQX010132465.1:10000-11474 GCA_015478945.1 Trachelipus rathkii | reverse complement strand
ACAATCTCCCGGTAGTTGGGTGCTCGCTTTCCTGTTCCAAGCGAAATTCCGTACCACATCAGAGAACAATCAAGCTCTAGCTTCTTGCCGCAGTCATTGTTGTGGAACAAAGTGGATCCCTTGATGAGTTTTCTTATTTGAGGATCGTCAAATATTCTTTCCTATTTCTTCTCTTCATGGAAAGATTGAAAAAATATAGCTGAAGCTTTCTCCAGTGGGATCAAGAGCTTTAACGAATTGCTTCATTAACCACAGTTTTATGTGCATTGTCGGAAATACAATTTTATTCCCATCAACCAGAAGCTCATTCTTGATGTTCTTGTCACCAGGCGTCAAACTGATTCTTGGTGGCCAGGTCTTTGTAACCCAGTGTTCTAATGTAGCCGTACTGTCCCAGTAGCACATGAAACAAGGGTATTTGGTGTAACCTCCTTGTGCCCCAGAAGAAAATTGATCATTTTCAAATCCGCACAAATTAACCATCCATGAAGATGGTATTGCAATCTATCCAGAATTTTCTTGATGTTGGCATACTCTTCTTTCATTTGTACAGTGTCCTATTGGGATTGAACCATATATATTTCTGTTGTGCAGTAACACACATTTCAAACTTCTTTTACTACTGTCAGTAAAAAGTCTCCATTCACTTGAATCATGTGAGAGCAGTCCCATACTGAGAAATATCCCTTTAACATCATTACAAAAAACAAGTTGATCATCTGAATAGAAGTACTTTCGCAGTGCTGCTTCTCTGTTATGATAAAAGGAAACACTAGTGCCAGGCCAGAGTATCCCTTTCTCTTTCAACCTGGAAGGCAACAATTCAGCAGACTGTTTTGGCAAATACAAATCTCTTACCAGATCATTCAATTCAGGCTGACTAAACATAGCAATTGTATCAATCGGAATCTGCAACAGATGGCGTATATTCGGTCAGAGCATCATCCTCATCATCTTTAGAAGAAGGTAAACTTATATTTTCAACATCAATCTCCGGTAGCTTAGCAAATACAGGCACAGACAGGTATCTCCTCACAGTGTTCAACAGGTCCTTTGCAAGATGGGATATTTGGGTATTGTAATTGGTGTTTATTTTTCTTATTGAAACCTTTTACATTGACAAGGCAGAAGTAGCAGTCATCCAAATGGTTTGTTGGTTCTCTCCAAACCATTGGCACACCTAATCTCTGCTTAGCATTCTTTACTTTAGACTATGATCACAAAGTTTCAACACAAGTTTTGCACACTTTGTGAGGAGCCCAATATTTATCTTGGTCTCCCAGTCCTACTTTGAAGTAAGCAAGATACACCCTCTTGACAAAGGTATTAATGTTGCGTCTTTGATCCTGCAAAGTGAAGCTCCCACAGATGTAGCAGAAGATATGTGTCATTACGGCATCTCCTTCTTTCGGATGTTGTAGCCATTGTTAGATCACAACCTGCAAATGAAAAAATTACATAAATTGTGATATGT
>JABUQX010132465.1:0-7500 GCA_015478945.1 Trachelipus rathkii | reverse complement strand
GAAAATTTTCCAAGCATTGTTGAAATTCGAAAAGAACTTCTGCTTTCTGTTAATGAAGAAATGTAATACGAAAAGAAATAAAGCAACTGCAATTCCTTTTTTTTGATGATTTTTCAAACCAGTTAGAGAGGGAATTCGTTATCCACAGATCCATTCTTATCAATCTTGTAAAAGGATTCCATCGATATCTATTTAAAATTTTACGATTTTTGTAAATAAACTAAATCTATATAGTCACATTGGATATGTTAAGAATTTTAGCATCTATCTAACTCACAACGTGAACTGCAGAAAGAAATTTCTCTACTCTGAATAGGCTCAAAACATACTCTCTCAATTTTACAGGGAAGTAAGACTAATAGATCTGGCTATAATAAGTGTTTATCATAGCTACAAAATGTAAACGGAGGAGTGAATTATCAATTATTTTGTTGATAAAAGAGCAGGAATAATAATTTTTCATAAATATAAAATAATTAAAGTATTAATTTTTTCTTATTCTTTAGCTTCAGCCATATAATTCAATATTAAAATGATAAAATGTTAAGAATTATATACTATTATATCACTATAATTATATTATTATTTTTATGGTTATCGGGTAATAAACCTAGGATGCAGGAAATAGATAAATCCTATAAAAGTCTTAGTAGTATAATGATGGTTTATAAACTTTATATATATACTAGTACTTTTTAAGTAGAGAAATATTTAATATATATTATTATATATATATAATGGCATTGAACTTACGCCCTTACCTTTCGAAGAATCTCTGTAACATATTAAAAAGTTTTAACGCGCACACATATTGTGTTTCAAGGATATGTGATAGGGACCCAACTCTTCATGCACCCCACAACCACTTTCCCCAACCACTTTCTCCGAAATGTGGTTAATTTTAGTATTAAGGAAAGTCGGGCACGTCTGTCTTCACTCAGAATTACCTGGCCCAGAAAACGCTACTAAAAAGTTGCATTCACTGGCAACACTGCTTGGAGGGAGAAGAGCTTAGGAATGTACAAGTAACTTTGGATAAATCTGGATACTTTTTGATTTTATGCTTCCACCATTTTAAGGCATCTTCCTATGGAGACAGTATCTTTTCTCTGTGATACTTTTCTTTGAAGTCTAGTGATGTGGTGCTTGCGATATCCTCCTTTTCAACATCATTACTGGAAGAAAGATTTATACCCAGTCTCTGTTAGCGATGGATGAGTACTGGAACAAGGTGTTGGTGGAGAGTCTCCATCGTTTTCTTTCTTGTTTAGCATCCTTTAAATGTTTATTTTCAAATTTCATGTTGTTACAATCACAAAGCCATGCTATAGAATATTTTACCTGAACAGTTATTTGTAGAGATGTGAAAAATTTACCCTTATACCCTGGATTAAGTATATACGTATGCTCATTTTTAAGTCCGGCTGTCAAAGTCTGCGTCATGTAACTGATCAATTACCATTCCTTCTTATAATCTTCAAGCAATGACAATGATTCTTCAGGTGTTTCAGGTTTATTACATGCAGTTTTATCCAAGAGCGGTTTAATGGTTAACTATAAAGGCGGCTCCACACATGTGGAGTTCGTCGAACTCTTTGCCAAACACCCCGTGTGCATGGGTCATTTTTGGCAAAGCTTTGCTCACTTGCTTGGTTTGCCAAATACACAAATCTTTTCCACAAGCGATGGAAAAGATTTGTGTATTTGGCAAACCAAGGCAAGAAATGAGCAAATCTTTACCAAAAATTACCCGTACACACACATGGGGTAGAATGTGTATAGACGTACATTCGCTTATGAGTAAAAAACAAATGCAAAACGCAAAGATTCAAGGGTTTGACAAACTCCCCATGTGTGGAGCCGCCTTTAAAGGTATTACGCCCCAAATTGTAGATGTTGATTCTCTAAGTTTTTTTTTGTGATTTTTTTCGTAAAGCTATAGAGATTTCAGACATCCAGACAATATTACCCACTCTAAATTATTAAGAACGGATATTTTGGATTTGCAAGCAGCATACAAACAAAGCGACTCTTTCAATTGGATGAATCATGTGCGACGTTTAATACACGCATTTGGAGCCTCTCTTGATTTTTTTTAATTATTCTTGAGCCATGGTTGAATGATGGATATGAGTGGCAATTGGGCGACATTTGATAATGAAGCCATTTATTTCCTTATGTTACTCTATATTCCACTTTTAATTGTTAACTGTATTTATGTACTATATAATCCAAATTAATTAACCCAGAGAGGAAAAGTACTTTTTTTTCAGTTTTGCTCCAGACTCGCGCATCACACAATGAACGCTTGATCTTTCAATGTCCCATTTATCTATTATTTCGTCAAATTTTATTTAAATGCATTCTCCTGTGTGTCGATCTTTTAAAGGTACATCACCTAAAACAAGATTTTTTTCTCTCTCAAACTTCTTGTTGATAGGATGTACGTACAGTCAGCCTCAGTAACGACACTCCCAGCTGAAGTATCTGAACATACATCTGTAGTGAAAGCAAATTTATTGTACTGATTTATTTAATCAATTATTTGTTTTATTTTATTGAGAACAGATTCATATATTTCATTGTATTGCCTCAGTTTGTATTGCGGAACAACTTCCGCCAATAATCACTTGAATCCAAGATCTTCAACATATCTGAAGGGGTATAGATCACCCATCACTATTATTTCATATGTACGTTTATAAACTCTGTAAAATAGAGATAATTATCAGTTGTGTATCCCAATGTTATGTAGCAGAAAATATTTTGAATGTAAGATTTCCTTTACTGAAGTAGCAGGAGATCTTTTTGTTTTTATTCTTTTTTGGAAACATCTTCTTTCATCAGTAACATTTTTAAATTGTTCTTTGTGCTCGATTTTAAATGATTTTTCAGCGAAATCGTTCCTCGTCCTTTCGTTGATAATAATAATCTCAAAGAGAACAATTACCGACGCCATTAGACTGTTGCCGTAAAGTATTTCCACTCAACACATTTCTCTGACGCAGCTAAATAGCTATATGGAAGCAAGCAACAGATTTAAGCAATTTTAAGAACTTCAAGTAGGTAGTATATAGCCTATACAATACATTATATTTATAATGTATTAACTACCTCATAGTATACCGAGTTTTATAAATATATATATATATAAGATTACACCATTTAGTATATAAAATATATATAATCACTATATTTACACCTTTATATATATTATATAATATATATATATATATATATATATATATATACGAATAGGTTATAGATATATATATTAATAGTTATATTATATTATACCTAAGTTTTATTATATATATAATAAATTACTATATCCCACCAACCACCTGTATGTTACCTATGTATAAATATATATAGATATAACCGACAATGAAACTATGTAAAGAAGTTGCCCAATTGCACAAAATTTGCTTAGGGAACTCTTAATTTATCTACAGCATTAAATAAATGTTTCGCAAAGCATGATAATTAAATCATATTTCTGGTTGTAACAGATCTAAAGAGCATTCTATTCTTATTCAATATTGTTTTTTTATTGCTCCCAAAGGCCATCGCGATTATTGTTATTTTAAATGACACCGTAATAATATGTTTTGCAAGTTAAGGAGGGTCTAGAGGTTGGTGAGGTTGACCGTCAGTAGATAGACGACAAGTTTACTTTCCGTTTAATTTTTTTTTTCGATATATATATAATATATAATAATATATACCAATTTCATATGTAGTAGTATATGAGTAGTAGTATATATAGTTAAAATATAATATATAAAATAAGTTATATATAGATAATATATAATATATATATATATCAGTTGGTCAAAAAATTTATTGCCATAAGAAAGCGTAAATTGGGGTGCAGGCAGGGCGTCGTCAGGGTTTGCAGGGAGCAGCTTTGCCACTCCTAGATAGTGTTTCTCTCTCTCAAAAAAAGACTTTTAGTTCGTTGGTATCAAAAACGAACATCCGCAATTATTGCTGTGTTGGCGTTTTCTGAGGTATGCACGAATTCACCGAGCTTCGCTGGATTACTATCGAGACGACAGCTGGGTACAGGTTTTATGAAGTTGACAATGGAATGCCGGAGATCAGTCATTGAAAACCATTTAATGAAAGGGAAGAAAAAAATGCCAAATACCAATCAGTTCATTATTCAGAATGACGATCATTTCTCTATGTGATTTACTAAGCTAGTAAAGGAAACATCATTAAATAAGGTAAAGGAAACTTGCACGTATAGCTTACTAGCAAGATGAAACCGCTGATATATCTCTGAAATATGAAACAATCATCTGTCATAGGGTTATTAAGCGCTATTGGATCAAAGCCTCGATGAGAAGTCATATGAGTAATTTATTGGTGCCTTTGTTAGAGCTGAAAGCTGCCTTGACGCGAAAAATCCATGCGAAAGCCATTGACGATTTTGTCACGACGAAGAACTGGTCCCGAGAAATGCTGGGCTTGGGTTTCGATAGCTGTCCTACGATGTCTGGCAAAGGAGGAGTTAACCAAGCAATATGCGGAAAAAAATTATAAATAAAAAGTATTATTCTTTCATTACTCTTCACACAAACTAAATTTCAGTAGTAAATGATTTGAACACGAAACCAGAAATCTTCAATACTGTTGGAGCTTAAAAGACATTATATTAACGTTTTTTTCGCGAGTCGGTTTTGGAAGAAATTTAAGCCAAACCATCTCAAGCTATGCCAGACAAACAGTATAGGTGCGAACACACACACCTGCATTCAGAGTGTTAAGGACACTTTGTGACGATATGATGACAAGCATTAGAAATCTCTCTTTCATTGAAGGAAGATATTGACAGCCACAAGATAAAAGCAAATTTTCAGTTGCATTTCACCCCGGCTATTGTGGAAACCTCCGAAGTCGTAATTATATCATCTTAGCTGTGATATTGATGCCGAATTGTACGTCTCGGAGCTTAGAGCACGTCTCCGTACATATGCTATCCAAACCTTAGACCTTGCATATCAAAACCTCGCAGCACAGTTCAACACCAAAATTGTGGAAAATGGTTTGAGCCATCTAAAAGATGAAGAAAAAAAATCACCGATGAAAGTGTTAAAAGAAAAAGCAAGTCAAATCGCCGAGACAACTGCGGACATTGATTGAAGTATACCACGATGTGGTAGGCTAAAGACAGCATCCGCAGCAACCATCCGAGCCTAAGAATGCGACCACAGAGTTCTGGAGAATATCCTTAATGATTCCGTATCTGATTCTATAACCTCTTCTTTGAATTACGGTTTTCTGCTGGAAAATACAACCTGCTTATTACATTGACATAATAGCACAATTCTTTCCACATGTTACGTCATAACGAAGTCGATTAGCTTAAAGGAAAAGGACCGAGGCTTTCCATATTAAAATAGCTTCTTTACCATTTAGAAGGCATAGAAGAAGAGCTAAACTTTTTTTACAAAATTTGGAAAGACAAGAAAACTGAGTTTTTTTTTTATTTTTTTTTTTGTTACCCATTAAGATACCACCACTCACGGGCAATGCCCTTTTCAAACGGGAGAGGGGCAAAAAAAAAAAATAAAATAAAAAAAAAACGAGTAATACATAAAGAAAAGACAGTAATAAATTGAAAATATAATGGAAAGTAAACCCACGCCTGTCCTTGCCTAACGAAGCAAATTCCCTTCAGGTGGCGCAGAAGCGTGATTTAAATAGATGGAAGATGAAATATAGCGGGGGAAAGATAAAAAGAAGGCAAGGAAGTTATGCCACAAAACAAGTGATGGGCTGGAAAAGAAGGAGGGTACGCACAACGAGGTGAATCCTATGTTTCCAATAATTCACCGCAAATTCATGAGAGAACAAGGCACCTCTTGTATTACGAAGGGAACGACGCAGTAAGGTGCGGAGGAATGCGAATTGAGGTCAATTCACTCGCCCAGCAACCTGCCGTTGTAATACAATAGTAAAGAGATTGAGTACAAACTCACGACGCAGAGAAGAGGTCAATGGAGTCAGAAATATGGGACAGTTATAAAGCTCTTAGCCTTAGCTTCAACTCTATCCAAAAGAGAGGGTGGAACCGAATACCACTCCAAATGCCTGGGACAGAAGTATTCCATAAACATGGGCGAATGAGACCGTGTTATACATAACGGAGCACCTGAGCAGAACAAAAAAACCACATCACGCACAATTGCTAAGCACCCAGATTCCCCAGCTGTTTTTTGACGGCCAGTTTTAGCAAACGAAATGTGAGTGAGTCTCCAAGACAAGTTCACTAGATGTATTAAATCATATTCTTGTTTTATTAATCTTCGTTTAGTTTTTTTTTCACCTGGTTAAGAATTGTTTTTTTTATGTGTTAGCGAACCCGTTAATAAAGGAAGATATGAAAGAAGGAAAATAGGAAAGTTGAAGGTTCTATAAGGTGTTTTAAAGAGGAAGATATGAAGAAGTTAGAGTTTTCAAAGAGATTGAACTGTCACAAGAGTTACGGTCTAACCAACCACTGAGACCAATGGGCCGACCAAATCGGCAAGAATGAATTCATGGAAAGGCTGTAGACGAGATTAGCAACATCAATATAAATCGAGTTATTTTTGGGAAAGAGCACAATTAAAATCGAGTCCCCGAAGACCAATTAGAGAGTTGAGTCATAACCGGCGATAAACTTCGTGAACCCAGAAAAGTTAGAAGAATGGCAGTCTAAGAAGATCGTTGCGCTGAAAAGAAGAAATAAAGTTTGGAGATAAAACAGAACCTTGAGGTAACACCACAATTATACTGAAAGAAGAAGCATGTTTGCTCCATCTAACATTATAGCTTGAAATGAATCCATTCTTGAATGAGAAAACAATAGACTAGGAGGTAAGGCAAAGCGAAGACAGAAAATCCCAAAGAATGTAGCCTTATGAGAGAAAAAAGTATGCGTACGCATGTCTCACCACTGTTCAGAAAGCTTTAGGAGCTATGTCAGGAGCGCTACCACACAAGACTCACCATGAGTAGTGAAGAACTAAAAAATCTTGTTGTCCCCCAAGTCTTAAAGGAGCTGAACCTTTCTTTACGTCGACGAAAAAGACTTTGATATACTACTCGCCCAGCCAGCACCACCCGCTTACGGCTCTTATGACGAACTCTTTCAAGTATCTTCTGCGAGAAGGATCAAGACTTGGTCTATTGGCTAAAATACTATTGTAAGACGACAGTGGTTAAATAACAAAGAACTTGGCTTTATTCATGAGTATAACACAGAAAATTTGTTGTTTGATCAATTACGATAAATATCTTTTTATCAATACAGTTAGCTGATAAATTGCAAACTTACCCCATGAGTGGATAGAGTACTTTGTAATAAAATATCAATTTGCAAAAATTCTGTAATTATTTGAATCATTCATTCATAAATGTATAATATAAAGGAAATTGATAATTTTTTTTAAGATATATATTCATTTAATTGTCCAATATCAAATGTTCCACCTCTCGTCTTTTTTT
>JABUQX010132464.1:25000-29108 GCA_015478945.1 Trachelipus rathkii | reverse complement strand
TTTCTAAGTGAAGATGATACCAAATCTACCTCAGTAAGGCATAGTGATGGATGGGTTTCAAAAAATGATCTTGATAAACGTCTTGGGTTGGAGTAGATAAGTGGCAAATGAATTTTTAAAGTAAAAATTGTAAGTTAAATTTTGAATAGTTACCCAAATAAATTTTAACCTCAGTGCACTGTGGGGATTGGCTTGAGTTGTGGACCAAGAATAAAATTTAGGTGTAATTATAAGCAGTGATTTAAAAGCAGCTAATCAGTGTTTGGAAAGCAAGGAATAAAACTAATAAGATGCTAGGTAATAATAAATCGCCAATTCGTGGATTACAAGGCAAGGTGATGAGTTATAAGTAGACTGTATGCTAAGCCGGTATTAGAGTATTGTGCACAAAGTTTGAGCCCCATATTTAAGGAAAGACATGGATATGCTAGAGAGATTACAACAAGGATGATTTCTGAGTTGGAGGGTAAGAGCTATGAGGAGAGGCTGAAGTAGTTAGGAATTTTTTTTTTCTGTAGAAAGACGATTTCTCAGAGAGGACATGATACAAGTCTACAAAATATTTACATCTATTGATAGTACAGACCAATAAATTCTTCATAATAGACCACGGACGGGAGACCAGAGGGCACAGTAAGAAAATTAAGAAGAAGGCATGCCATCTTGATATAAGAAAGCATTCATTCAGTAATAGAGTTGTCTTACTGCCTCTACAATTCTAATGTTCTAATATCCAAGTTAAAAATAAGCTTACTAGGATTTTTTTAATGGTTAATACTTTATAATATATAAATTGCCTTTATATTACGATTAAAAAAATATATCAAAAATGCCAAATTTAGCTTTCCTATATTTAGGCAGTTAAATTAAGTTAGGCTAGGTTTGTGTAGGTTAGCTTAGCTTAGTTAGCCTAGGTTCGGTTAGGTTAGCGGGAAAATGCCTATTTTTTCATAATTTTGAATTGTGAAAAATAATTTTAACTACATTTTAAAACATAAATAAATCACAAAAATTTTAATAAACTCAATTTTAATTAATAATGATATCAATGGGAACATTTAACGTGTGTGTGTTTATGTGTTTGTGTTGCGTCTATGTGTGTGTGTAGGCTGCGTGAGATTTACAATATTTACATGCAAATGTCTGTAGGACTGTGTGTGTGTGTGTATAAGCGTGCGTGTTTAGGTGTGTGGGTGTGTGTGTGCGTAGGCGCGTGTGTGTATATGTGTGTGTCAAAGCATCTTTTCTCAAATTAGTGAAATTACATATACCGTATACATTAAATACATTTTACTGATCCCACAGCTGTGAATGGTAAGAAATTTGAAGCCGTTGTTGAGGGAGGTGTTTCTTATTAATCTCTTGAGTGGTCGTAAAATTTTCTAATTGACTGTGAAAATTAACACGCTGTAATCAAGCAACAATCACAAACATCTTATTATCCGCATTAGACAGGGTAATTATTTTAATTATTATTTTCATTATAGCAAGTGAAGATAAGCATGTTTTACAGCGCCTTTAAATTAAGCTTATTTTACTATATATATATATATATATATATATATATATATATATATTATATATATATATATATAATATATATATATATCTATGATATATATATATATTATATATATATCTATATTACTATATATTAATATATATATTAATATATATTAGATATATATAGGTATATATATATATATATATATAGATAGTATATATAAGTATATATAGGTGTATATATTAGTATATATATATATAGTGATAATATATATATATATATATGGTCGCAGCTCCCGTAAAAGTTCAGGCATGTACACTCAGGCAAAACAGAATAACAGCTTACACGGAAAATAAATATCATTTATTAATCAGGAGACATTTTTAACTAGCTTCAGTTAAAACAAATTAAAATTAACGCTTTTTAAAAATTAAATTGTTAAAAATCTTTTGAAAATATAACAGTTTTTTGACCAATTCGATGATGTCCCGCTTTACTGTACGACTGATCGAAGTTGCAAATGTGAATTTTTATTTTTTAAAGGACGGACAATGACCCACGGTAAACAAGAACGATAGATAGAGTCGGGTTTCTCGGATTGATTTTTGATCTCGGTCCTCCCTCCCTCCGCTCTTCAACCCCCTAGAAGGTTTTTTATTTTTTTTTTATTTATTGTGCAATCTTCCTCCGAGTACTGAGCTTTCATTATGTTTATAGAAAAAATATTTTGGTTGTTTTTCTTGTGATATATTCGGTATTTCTGAATTTTTCTCTTTTCCCCTCCTCCCTTTCGATATCTATCCTTCTGATTTTTTCTGATTTTAATATCTTTTAATTTTTAATATCTTATTTTTTAGTTTATATCATTCTTAGGGGGTTCGAGCCGACGGAGGACAAGAGGGGACGAAGGCCCCCCCGGCTCGTCCCCCTGAGGCCTGTATGTAATCCCTTCTATGTTACCGTGGTTTTTTTTTTTGTTTCGATTTTAAAAAAATAAATCTTTTGTTTTCTCGTCATCTAGTCGTTTTTAGTTAAAGGCTTTCTTTATTAAGTATGTGATTAGAATAAACTGTTATTTTATAATAAGTTTAACTTAATTTTTTTAAATAAGCGTTTTATTTCTCTGTCTATATTATTTATAGGATTAGGTTTTCTAAGTTTCGGGATGACATCATAAGTATATATATATTATATATATATATATATATAATATAATAATTATATACTATTGTTAATATATATATATATATATATATATCATATTATGATTTAATATAATAGTATATTAATATATAATATATATAGTATATATATATATTATATATAATATAAATATATATAATATATATATATATGTATACTATATATTATAGATGATTAATATATATATATAGTATATATAGTAAAATAAGCTAATTTAAAGGCGCTGGTAAATGGCTTATCTCACTGCTATAATGAAAATAATGAATTTAAATAATTACCCATGTCTAAGCGGATAATAGATGTTTTGTGTGATTGTTGCTTGATTACAGCGTGTTAATTTTCACAGTCAATTAGAAATTTTTACGAGCCGAACTCAAAGAGAATTAATAAGAAACACCTCACCTCAACAACGGCTTCCAAATTTTTCCATCACAGCTGTTGGGATCAGTAAAATGCTATTTAATGTATACGGTATAGTAATGCCACTAATTTAGAAAAGATGCTTTACACACCGATCATACACACACGCGCCACCGCCGACACACACCGCCCCACACACCTAGAACTACGCACGCTTATGACCAACACACACACAACACAGTTCCTACAGACATTTGCATGTGAAAATATTGTAAATCTTCACGCAGCCTACACGACACACATAGACGCAACATAACACATTAAACACACACAGATACACTTCAGCGAGATGATATCATTAATTAATTAAAATTGAGTTTATTAAAATTTTTGTTTGATTTATTTATTGTTTAAAACTGTTTAAATAATTATTTTTCACCAATTTCAAGTTATGAAAAAAGAATAGGCATTTTTCCGCTAAAAATCGTGAACCAAACCTTAGGTCTAACTAGCTAAGCAACCGGGATTATTCTTCTTTCGCAGTAACGCTTGTGGAACCGCCGCTATAGCGAAAGAAATAATTTGCAGTTTTGACTATATTTTTTTTAATCGTAATATAAAGGCAATTTATATATTATAAAGTATTAACCATTAAAAAAATCCTAGTAAGCTTATTTTTAACTTGGATATTAGAACATTAGAATTGTAGAGGCAGTAAGACAACTCTATTACTGAATGAATGCTTTCTTATATCAAGATGGCATGCCTTCTTCTTAATTTTCTTACTGTGCCCTCTGGTTCTCGCCGATCCGTGGTCTTATTATGAAGTAATGTATTGGTCTCCGTTACTAATCACAATAGATGTAATATTGTAGACTTGTGATCATGTCCTCTCTGAGAAATCGTCTTTCTACAGAAAAAAAAAATTCCTAACTACTTCAGCCTCTCCTCATAGCTCTTACCCTCCAACTCAGAAATCATCCTTGTTGTAATCTCTCTAGCATATCCATGTCTTTCCTTAAATATGGGGCTCAAACTTTG
>JABUQX010132464.1:5000-20000 GCA_015478945.1 Trachelipus rathkii | reverse complement strand
GGATGGATGGAGTACAGAGAGAGAGTAGGAGAGAGAGGGGAGGAGAGAGAGGAAGAGAGATGAGAGAGAAGAGAGGAGAGAGAGAGAGAGAGAGCGAGAGAGGAGAGAAGAGAAGATAGAGAGAGAAGAGAGGGAGAGAGAGAGAGAGAGGAGGGGAGAGGAGAGAGCGAGGAGAGGAGAGCGAGAGAGAGAGAGAGATGCAGAGAGAGAGATGAGAGAGGAGGAAGAGAGAGGAGAGAGAGAGAGAGAATGCGATTTTTTTTTAGAATGTTTTTGCCAAAAAAAAAAAAAACGCGTACACCTAAAAAGCTTTTTTACGTTGTTTTTTGAAATTGTTTATTTATGAATTAGAATTGATGGAAGCAAACTCCATCGAAACGAACTCTCCCAATCATTCCAAAATCTGGCAAATAAAATTTTGAAATCGATTTTTCAGCTAATTTATTATTAGTGTGGTTTTTATAAGGACGTCATTTCCAATTGTTTGAAAAAAAAAAGGGGAAAAAAAAGGAAGAAAAAAAACAGGAAATTTGCGATTGAAAATGTTTTTTTTTTCCTTCTTCCGTATCATAAAATGAAAATCATACACCCTTATGTGTCTTCTATCCTAACACATTTGCTAAATCTCTATAAAAAAGGAAAACACGTATTTTTTAAAACTTTATGCATAAATTGATTCGAAACTTTTTTTTTTTCAAGCCGTCAATATATATATACTATATATAATAGATATATATATATATACATATATATATAGTATTTTATGTATATATATATTATACGTATATATATATATACTATAGACTATTATATATATATATATATATATATTATATATATAGATATAATATATATATTGAAAGATGAGGAAGCAGAACAATATAGCAAACTAGAAATGGAGAAGAGTTGTTTTATAAATTCTTTATAGATTAATTATTAGCTTGAATAAGATAATATAACCATTATAAATAAGAATAATGTTTAAGCCATCAAAATAATAAGAAAAACATTAAATCTTAATTCGCTTTTTGTGTTTCTCATAAAAACTGGTATATGGTAAAATTTTACTTTAATTAAATAAGGACAAAAAAATATTTTGAGAATTAGAGGAAAGTTGCAATATTTTTCATAAATTTTGCTTTCCTAAAAAACTCCACTTTCTCCGATTGCATTACACTCATCATAAATATAGTTCACTGAGAAGGCATTTAGACATGAGTGTTACTCTTCACAAGAGGGGCCAGTATTAAATAATCTTTCAATGGCCTTCCAATTTTGGCTTAATTACATATTGACTGAATAGAAGCAGAACAAATTCCTCAGAAACGGTATCGGATATCGAAAAAATTGGTCGATCAGAATCGCGTAGAAAGAATTATTTTCGATTAATTATATATACTGATATATATATGATATATATATATAATAGTATATATATATTATATATATATATATATATATATATAGAGTATATATATAGTTTAGTATATATTAATATATTATATATTATAATATATTATTATATATATTATATATAGTGATATTATATATGATATATATTATTATTATATAATAATATATATATTCTAAAAACATGTTTTTTTTGCACATATATATATATATAGTATAAATTATATTTATGAATATTATATAAGTATATATAGTGTGTAAATATTATATTAGGTATTCAGCTATATTCTATGGTATATTATATATGTATATATATATATATATATATATAATATTCTTTTATGTCACTAAGAAGTTACTCTTCTATATATAATAGTATGTATAGATCAAACTAACAACGAAACAATTTTTCCCAATTTATGATCTATTGATTTTTTCATTATTTTGAAGAATTATTTTCTAACTCAGCCTCATTTTTCATACCAGATTTAGTATGGTTTGCCCATATCTTGTCTTTCCGGGTATGGACTCATTAAAAGGCGCTGACATTTAATAGATAATATATATATATTATATATATATATATAGATATAATATATATATATAGTAATATGAGATATATCTATATATATAGTTATAATTATTATATAATATTATAGTATATTTATATAGTATATAATATATATATATATATATATAGTATATAATATATTGTGAAATATACACATTCTTATCTACTGTATTAGGAAAAGTGAGAATTGAAAGAGTATAAAAACAGGATGATAAACGATTTTAAAACAAACTATTCTGAATGTTCTTAGATTTAAAGGCATTAATAAAAGCATTCTTTATTATCAAGTTGCCGCAATTTACTCAGATTTCGGGTTCTTACTTTCGAGTTTCAGGATGGTAATTTAAGCAGTGCTATTGCTGGACATGGTAGTGCTGAGATTGAGGACTCTCAGTCCAGTTCAATTTGAGTGAGGAAGAAGTCCCAAGCTTGGTCCTTTAATAAAATAATAATAAAAATTTAAACACACTCTTATTCGACTTCAAAAAGAAAGATAGCAACAAAAGGAACATGTTTTTTTTCAGACATAAAATATTTTCCACAAATGAGTTTTTCGTTGAATTATATAGTTCTTCAGAATATATGTCATTATATACGGTAATTATTAAATTAATTAAAGAACTACTTGTTACTAGTTTCTTATACGTCGATCAAAAAAAAATTTTTTTTGCTTGATTAAAGAAAAACTCAAATTAATTCATAATGTTGTCTTTCCATTAAGGGCGAGCGTCACCTCAAGAGAGGTGAATGAGTTTTCAAATCATAGTTTCCAATTCACGGTGATGAATTGACAGCTCTAGGAGAACCAGATTAAATATCTCGTTTGCTCCCATTATCTAACTCATTTTCATTTTTATCTGTTTGTTAAACCTAAGGCTTGCTTTAACAAACCCGCAAACATTATGGAATTAATATAGGGTGTTTGATGAAACTGCCTCAAACTATGTTGTTGTGTGTCATTGAAAAGAAGTGAAATTCGTTGTCTCAAGCAAGGCATGTGTAATCTTGTAATCTTACAAGTACTCTGCTGGCAAAGTCTGGTTACATACTCATCTTTACCTATTTTTCCAACTTCCTTTGATCCGAGAATTGAAGCGGGGGGGCATGACGGCCTTTAAAATGAACTTGTTTCTTGAATTTTCCTTTCGATGAAATTTTGTAGTAGGCTTCAGCCTTTGCCCACCGGGGACAAAAAAATGTATTTCTTATCGCTGTAGCTATTGTAGTTTTTGAGATATAATGTGTTATTTTTTTTATTGTTATTATTTTTTTTTTTTTTTTCATTTTCGAAAATCAGCAACTAAATCAGTCGAATAATTGTTATGATAATCCTTTTCTTTTCCCATGTACAATTGCAGAAGTATGAAGAAAATAATTTTTTGTTAGTTACTAATTGTTACAATTCAAGTGTAGGGTCGTTTAAGTAACTTGACACTTTAATATTTATATTATTATTATAGTTAATAGTTAAAATATTCTATAATAATATATATTTATTAATAATCCTATCTTCTAATATGGTTATGATAATATAAATTAGTAATATTGGTATTTGTCAACAACAGTAAAAAGTAATGCAATATATATTTATCAACAATTACGAAGTTACCTATAATAGAACTAAAATTATAATATACGAATACTGTAAATGACAATCAAAAATATATTATAACACGAATAGGAGCATAAATCGTAAACTTAGCCTGTGGATCTACCTATGCCCAAAAGAGGAATATACTATATATATATATGGCTTTCAGTAGGATTCTGTTACCGAAAAGGATTTTTATTAAATAATTTCGTATTTTTCCTACTTTAAGAAGGTATATATATTTTTTAACCAATAAGCATAAAATAAATTTGCCTTAATAAAGTAAAGAATATTGAAGTTTAAATCTATGTAAACTAACGTAATTCAACATTACCTTACCTAACGTACATAACCTCACTTAATGTATGTAATCTCTTCAAATTAAAAATTATATCTTCTTAATGATTGTTTAAAAAAAGAAGAAAAAAGGAATTTGGCGACCATGAGCGTTTGTAAGATTTTGTTCGATTAATGTACATAGAAATGAAAAAATGAACCAAATTTTAAGAATTTTTCCCACAAAAAAATTACAGGAGAAAGATCCTAGCGAATTTCAATATATATATTAATATATATATATAATATATATAATATTATATATATAGGTAGAGTATACTATATATATATAGTATATATATATATATATATTATATATTATATAATATTAAATATATATAATATATATATATATATATATTAATATATAATATATATGATACTACTGGTATATAGATATATATAATATATATATATAATATATATATATATTATAGATATATATATATATATTATATATATTAATAATATATTACTATATATATATATAATATATATATACTTATATATATAGATATATAATATATTATACCGTATATATAATAAGTATATATATAGTATATATATATATATAATAATAATTATATATGTATCGAAGTGGTATATATATATTATATATAATATACTATATATATATATAAATATATAATAACTATACTATATATATATAGATAATATATACAGTACGGGATATATGTATATATAAAATTAAAATATATATATAAATATATAAATATATAGATATATATATATATATATATATATTATATATAAGGAGTATGAGTATATATATGATATATGAGAGCAGATTTATTATAATATATCCATAGCGATATATAATATTAATATAAATTAGAACCATATCCAGTAATAATAAGAAAGCAATATCAAATAAGTTTAATATTTATCAGATTACTATTTCGCAGTTTTTCAGATTTTGAAATATAATGTATTGATAAAATTAACTGTCTATTTGAAGTTTCTTATTATGGTACTCCTATAGGGCCCGGCTTTATATTATTACTGTTACCCACCAACTACATAGCGATCATAGAGAGCTCCGATCGTATATATAGTATAATACTATATATATTATATATATATAATATTATAAGTAATGAGTATATATATATATAGGTACATCACCGGTGATTACTTAGAATATAGGTTATACATATGTAATATATTAGTGAGGAAGTAAATGAAAGGTCAATCCGAGTATAATATAAATAGAATAAATAATAATGTATAAAATTAATAATGATATATATATATACATGTAAATATTTATAAATATATACCATATTTTATGATAAAGATACTAGTTAATTTATATACAAATTTATAATTAACAATAATAACAACACACAAACATTGTTATTGTAAGGAAGTTGAGCTTGACAATCAAATTTCTCACTATCTCTATCAAAAACTTATATCTAATCTCTTTTATCACTATCTTTTCAACAACTATATAAACTGCAAACATTTTTAGCTCCTCTTCTTTCATTCTTGCTCCTAGCAACAGGAATATCTCCTCACAGATCGGTGAGAGAAGGATTTTTGAACTTGTTTTTTTTTCATTGTATAAGTAATCCAATGTTTTTTTTTTATTTTTTTTTATTTTTATTACTTTTTTTTTTACAATTAGAAAATGAGGCACACTTGATTTAACAATAGATGCATACCTTTGAAAATTTGAAAGATTTAAGATCGAGTATTTCTTTAAAACTTGATAATTATCTCAGAGAGAAGTGTGATCGAGACAAAATAAAATGCTAAAAGAGTCAAGCATATCTTAACTTTAAAGAAACCACCTTTGAAAGATTGAATGACAATTTATATGTTAATAATTGTGTATTATATTTCTTCATAGATATTTTATTGAATATCTTAATAAATAATAAGAATGTTGCACTTGCTATTAAAAATAAGATACGTAGAATATATTATTATTATTGCCAATAATGATACTATGATTAACTCCATTATTTATTTAGATTAATATGATTCCTCATTATTCCTTATAATATAGTTTATATATTGATATGATTGATTAATTCCGAACAATATCAGCAATGAAAGCTTATGATAGGAATAATATAGATTGTGAATGATTAATTTATTCAATTCGTTAAGCAGTAACAAAAGTTTCGATCGATTTATATTACGATTGACAGGACATATTATAATTAAATTAATTATCGTTTATTTTATTCTTTGTTTTAATTTTTTGTAATATTATGATTTATATTATTATTATAAACTATTTAATATAAGTATATTATTATTATTATATATTATATATTATTTATTATTGATTTAATATACTTATTATTAATGAGAGTATTTATTAATTATTAGTATATATATTGATATATAATATAAGTGTGATATTATAGATGTTATTATGAATAATTATTTTATCTATTATTAATTTTAATGATTTTAATTATGATTTGAGAAGATTTAATTTGCATTGAATCATTTATTATTATTGATTATTAATATATTATTAACTTTTTATTATATAATGATTTTATTATTATTATTATATATATAATTATATTAATATTAGTATATTATTATAATATAATAAATATGAGATTATTGACAATACTTAGTTTGGTTATTATTATCATTAACTGTAAGATCATGATCTTTATATTTACTGTTCAAAAACTAGTCAACCTTAATAAATAAGTTTTGATGTTAAGATTACTAATTACGTGAAATTGATTAAGATATACATTAAGATAATATAGATATAGAGAATACCTAGTTCCATTTTTCTTTTATGAAGGAGCTAGTATTATTATATAATTAGAATTATATATTATATATAATATATATATAATTATAGAGTATTGATAGATAAATATAATTATATATAGAAGAGATGAGTGTATTTATGTAATATATAGATGTTACAATAATAATGTAAATATAGAATAAAGTGAATATAGTATATGTGGTTATAATTTTGGTCGAGCGATATAAGTGTAAAATAGTATATTTATTATTAATAAACCTATATAAATAGGATGAAAGTATTACAGATATATAGATAGTATATAAAATTCTATATAGAATTGTAATATTGTCGGAGGACGACTATTAAAATTAAGAGGTATTAGGTTGTGGTCAGCATGTTAAAAGTTGATATATATATGTATATATTAGTAAGCTATTAGTATATTAATATATATTAATATAAATAAGTTATATTGCATAATATAATATTATAATAGTTATAAATCTAATATTAATAATTTAGATATCTATTAATAAGTAATCTCATATACATCAGAGGAGCTAAGTATATATTAACTATATGTGGTAATATGAAGAGGGGGAATATGTAACTTAGTTATGTAGAGTTAGATATATATGGTAGGAGAGCACGAGTGTGGAAGATTATTTGGAGAATGGGTTCCGGCGGTACATGGGTGAAGGATCTGATGAGAACGAGACGCGAAAGAAGACAGTGAGTAGACAAAGAGAAAGTCTCAAAAGAAAGGAGAAAGAAACGACAGGAAAGGAGGTGAAGCAGTGAGTCTTTGACACCGCTGGTACGGAACGTTCTAGCACAGTTAGTAATACAGATTCCTGTTCGAAGGATATCCAAAATCAAAATGATATATGCTAGAGAAAGACCAGTGCCCTAAGAAGGGAATGGTAATAGGTGAGAGTGCATTGATAGTAGAAATGGGTTGGTTTCCAGAGATGTTTCTCTGTGGCCCAGAGGCAACCCTCGAGAAATATGCCCCATTTATCTCTGAATAAATGTTCATCGGTTGGTGCAAATAAATTGTTTAGCGTGTTTGAAATCGAATATGTATGTATTGGATATTGACCGAAATAAGAGAAACTTAGTAAAATTAAATAGGGCATGATGTAAATGTATGTGCCTGAGTAGATTTTATGGGTTTAAGTGTCTGTCCTATGTGACGAAGTACAGAAAATTCTCAGTCGTTCATTAAGTTTAATGTCTCATTTGTCATGTAAATCTCTTCCCCAGTTTTTTACCACATCCATGACCTCATATATATTCAAACTCACAGGGCTATGCCATTAACACCCATGATCACGAATTACATTTACCTCCCTTCGAAAACTGTCAATCAGAATTATAAATGACGTACCCTCAACAAAAAGCGACGTAAATGAAACAGCAAATAACATCGATAATCACGCCAAAACAACACCTAAGGAGTATTTAAGCCAAAATAAATGTCGGACAAAAACTCTGTCAAAATTGTCTTGTATATCCACACCTTTTCCATGATCTGTTAATATATTATTGTATCCTGTAAGATAGTTAAGTATGGGTTCAGAGATAACACCTTCTAAGAAGTCTATCCACTGTGGCTTGTCTAAATCGTCGAACTTCTGTGGGATAGAACCAAATTGTCTTATTTATACCCATCCACGAAACTGTATTCGTATATTAATATTTTAAAAAATATATAGACAAAAATAGTATTATTAAATGTAAGGATCACATGATATACCTATATAAATAGAGTTGTCCAAGAATTACATCAGTGTTATCCCTTAAATGCCCGTGTCTGTGAAGCTGATGCTTCTAAATTCCTGCTATTCTCACTCTCTCCGCTCTACGCACATTACTGCAATCTCTCCTCTCGTTTACGCAGCTGCCATCGCCTCTCTCTTTCAATAACTAAATAATACATAACTTCTCAGCTCCATACTTACTACTCTCCTACTCCTCCACTACTTACATCTACCTTCACTTCCATGAACTTACTAACTGCTATATGATGCTGCTTAAACTAATAGATAATTTAAGTATTAGAATAGTTAATAAAAAAACTAATTTATTGTTATTAATTAATCAGTTAAAGTTGAATATTAATTATTAATATTAATTAATTATTACAAAGTGTATTACGAAATTATTAATTATTATAGTTTGTAATTTGGTAAAAAGTAAATTAAATCTATCTATTATTATTGTTTATATAATTATTATTAATTATTTTATTAAATTATTATATTAATTATTATATTAGAAGAATATATATTATTTAATTATATGAATAATTTATATATATATAAGTGTATTATTAGTACTTATTATTGTATTATTATTATTGTAGTATTATTATGTGTACGAGTAGGCAAGTTATATGTGTAATGTTAAAAAACTCAAACTTCTAATGTGTAACTGAAAAGATATCATATATTAGACTTAGAAATTGGAAAAAATTTGGTTTTTCAGTTTTGGATTGAACCAGCAACCCTCTCTTTTCAAATTTCGTAACCGAAAAATGCTATGAGCTAATCAACCCACGGAATGCAATATTAATATATAGTAATATATATATATAATTATATAGTATATATATAATATATATATTATATATAATATATGATATATAATATATATATTACATATATAATTATATATATATATATATATAATATATATATAATAATATATATATATATATAATATTAATATTATTATATATTAATATATAAGTATATATATAATATATATAAATATATATATATATATATATATTATATATATATATATAATTAATATACTCTTATCTATCATCCCATGAATGAGGTTAGTATCATCACCTTGCCAGCAGAACTCGAGCTTAATCTGACATCAATGACTCGACTATCTAAACCCTTTTATTTACCTTATTCTTTTATGCTATTCACTAATACTCTAGAAGAAAGATTATATTCCTCAGTATATAATCTGATTCCTCATAAGTTTTATATTTAAAAGTAAAATTATCTCTCAATAATAATCTCCCAGAGTGGAATACTGTTCTCCCTGTTCAGTGGAGACGAGCTATTAAGATTGATATCTATTTCATTGTAATACTCTATAAAATATATATATTCTTCCTTTACCTTTTCTGTTTTTCCTCATAAAAATCTAAAGAATGATAATCTTATAGCCCAGTATTAGCCATATTCAGATTACCCAGAGAATACCTAAACTCTTAGATTACTTCAGTGACATATAAAATTTAATAAAGGGTACGGAGTTGCTAAATAAGCTAGTTATCAGCCCTCTATGTAAAGTAAATATTCTCTTATTCTCTATCTAAGATAAATAGTATATCTATTCGTATATAGTATTATCAAAATAATTTTTTATAATACCATAAATATTTTATATCTATTGTCAGCCTCTAGGATAAACTATATCAAAGTTTCAATTACTTATTTTTTTTTCAGTTAAAGATGCAAAAAAAAAAGAAATTATTAAGGAAACTAACTTAATAGTATTTGATTTAATTATATTCCCCATTACTACGATGTCAGTAATTATATAATATACTTATTATAATATAATAACTAGTAATTTAAATTATTTAAAATGGGTGAGGTTTAAAAATCTATATGAATAATATCTAATAATATAATAAAATATTATTTATAGAGTTGCTTTTTACTATCAAATACTTACTACTCTCACATTAATACTAATTGGAATCATTACATAATTAACTATCTTCTAATAATTTTCTTTCTGTTAAAGATTCTTTTTTCTAGGTTTTTCTCAATTTTATTTTTAATTGATTTAGCCATGACTCTCTCGTCTCCTGGGAAAACATTATATTGGGTTCTTCTCTACATGACCTATATGTGAAAATATAAGACTCCCTATGCGAAGTGTTTCGTTAAACACACAGTATTTAATCTTGTCTCTTAGTTTCAAACGCATTCCAAAACCTATATTCAATAATTAAGTTAATATTATATAATTATATATATATAATTAATATATATATATATATATATATTATATATATATATTAATATAGATTAATAAATAGTATATATATATAATATAGTATATTATATAGTATACTATATAATATATACACATATATATTATATATATATAATATATACACACACATATATATAGTAATATTTATATATATATATTAATAATATATAATATATATATATTAATATATATATATATATATATATTAATAACTATATATATATGTATATATATATATATTAATAGTGTAATATATATATTAATTATTATAATTATATAATATATCATATATATATAGATATAATAATATTATTATATATTATATATAATATATATAAATATATTAATATATATAAAATATATTATTTATAATATATATATTATTTATTATATATATTATATTTATTTATCATATATATAAATAATAATAACTAAAATTATATATATATATAATATATTAATATATAATATAATTATAAATATTATTATTTATATATAGTTAATTAATATATAATTATATATATATATATATATATATATATATATATATAATATATATATATTAATATGATATATTAAATATAAGTGATATATAATATATATATATATATATATATATTATTATTTATAATATATAGATAATTATAAAATATAATATATATATAGTATATATATTATATATTCTTATATATATAGATAGTATACTAAGGGATTTCGTTGATAGACGTATTTTTAAAATCTAATTTTTATTATATCATTTATTAAATTTATTTAAGTAATTTAATATAATATGCAATATATAGTAAATATATAATATTTACTATAATGGTAAATTTTATATAATTTTTATAATTAATTAAAATAACTTTTGAGATATTTGATTCTATACATTAAATAATAAATTATATAAATTTATCATTATTCCATTTATATAATATAGATTTATAATATAATATATAGTATAAATAAGCATTGTTTCCTTGGAGTATTCTATTTAGGAATTGACAATCTATTATTTTTATATACTACGGATACTTATAATCCATTATACGTATTGGTATTGTTCTATTTTCTTGCTGATAATAACAGTCTTTAGTCATAAAGGAGTAAACACGAGTAGCTTGTTTTAGTTGAAAGTACTATTGATCTTGTGAATCCTAATAAATATATTTTTATTTTGTCACGAATAATGCTAAATATTATTATAATTATTATTTTAATTAATTATATTATATATAGTATTATGATATATGATATAAATTAATATTACGATTCATAATTATAACTTATCATACAATTGAGATTAATCGATGTATATGATATAGTAAAATTTTATTTAGTAAAGAATTACATTTTATAGCAATAATTATTAGGTTAAATAATAGTCATAAATCTCAATTAAGTCTAAAAATAAACATATAATATCACATTAATTAGTAAGTAATTAACTACACATTGTAGATTCTTTAATAGAATAAAAATAATGAATAGAATATATATGAGAATAATAATAATACATGCAGTAATAAAGTAAATATATCATCATATATTTACTATTAATTATAAGAATACGTCATAGATATAAATATCAAAATTAAGTTAATAAATTATCTTAATATATTTATTTAAACATGCTTCATACTGACCAGTGATAAATATATAAAGTGATATAATAATAACGATATAATCATGATGATACATATGAATACCATTTTATTTTTTGAATATAGTTTGCAATAATTACTTGCAATCCCTTGATTGGTACCATTATCTATTATGGCAAGTTCTATATCTAGGGTGATATAGTATGAAATTTCATGTCTCACTAATGTCTTTATATTAATTATATATATATATATAGCATAAATATCTATTACTCATTATAATGTCCTTGGGGGCGCTTAACACAACGTAGGGCCGCTCGATATGATTCTCCCTTTGTAACTGCTTTCCATTCCGAATGTTTTGCTGTTGCTTGTTCCATTTTAATATTGCTTCATCCTCTTCACTCATGAAATAGCTAGAACTTTTGATATAAGTTCTAATTTTTTCCTTAAATTTCATGCGAGAGGTATTCTTCAACGCTCTTCTTCTATAGTCAGACAAAGGATCAGGACAATTACGAAGTAAATTACAAATATATTTTTTGTTTTAATATATTTTAGTCTAAGTTTTATATCAAAATGAAGCTAAATATGTTTCCTTTTTAGTTATGAAAATAAAAAACAATATGAAAATCAGCTTAGCTGAAAAAAACTGTTTAATGTAACAACAACTAACACAAGCTTCAATTTCTGGCATTAATATTGCACAATAAAGGACTAATTACATTTTTCTGTTTAAAGGCTATGATTTTGTTATTATTTTTGATGTCATTATTATTATAATATATAACGTATTATTAGAGCTCATCTTTATATATATATTATTATAAAAATAATATAAATTTTAATATTTACTAATAATAATATTTAATACTAATATATTTATGCTATAATTGAATATAAATGAATTGCATATTTTATTTTATTATATATAATATTATAATGACATAAATTTTTTTGTAAATAAAATTTAAATAAAAAAAGTGACTTGACTCAATTAGATTTATGTGAATAATATATATATATAGATATATTAATTCACCAAAATAAAAAAGAATATATAAAAATATCTATAATATAACTATTTTTCAAATTATTTACTTAAATTTATTTTTACTATATCAAATAATATTTATGTAGTAAATAATAAATATAAATATTAATATTTATTAATACATCTACATTAAATGTCATTGAGTTGTGAAAGTCTATTTATTATATAATATAATACTTTATGATGGAATATAGTATGTAGTGAATGGTACAAAGGTTATATATACTCAATGAATTAATACTAAGGTAAATATATTTGCAATCAGTTGACATACCAAGTCAATACACGACACACCTACATACTAGATCAGACATATAGTACATACTACATACACTATATATATATATAACAATACATATATATATATATTGTAACTATAATATATATATCTATATTAATATAATATAATGATATATAATTATATTTAATATTATAATATATATATATACTATAGATTATTATATATTAATATATAATATATATTAATATTTATATTATATTATAATATATATAATTATAATAATATTATTATAATATTATATATATTAATATAATAATGTATATAATATATATAATATTAATTATTATAATTATATTAATACTTAATTATATACTTAAATCTATGGATCGAGAGAGCATGAGTGAAGATAGATATATAGAGTAATTATGAGGATGAATATAGTGATAGTATGAGAGATGAGTATATATATAGTAATAGTAAGTAAGACGTAGATAGATGAGATATATATATATAGTAATAGAGAGAGATGATATGAATTAGGAGATGAAGTATAATATGAGAAGAGAGAGAGATATTACAGGGATCCACCCTACTGTATACACATATAAGAGCAATACTAAGATTTAGAATATTGCAGTAAGACCAAAATTTAGTTATTTATATTTACTCAAATATTTCTACATATAATTCTTTTTTAATTGAGAACTGTTCTCCCAAATACTTATTAAAATTATTTCACACATATATGTACTACTAGTTTTGTAGAGGGAAATATAAGTAATACACTTTGGCTACCTCAATGAAGCTTTGAACGATTATTAGTAACAAAATTGTAGTATTGGATATTCTATAAGAAGATGTTATATATTATGTACCATATACTTATATTAGTGAGATAAATTAATATAACGTATAAAAATAAGGATGGAGTGTACCAGTTGACGATAGTACATATAAGGAAGATTTGGTGAAACAGATTGCTGAGGGTATGTGGTTTAGAGGCCAGTAAATATTTAGCAAGTATGTGAGTGTAGAGAATATCTCGTGACAATGTAATGTCTTTGTATAGTGATATATAGGTGTATGTAGTGATAACTAATATAATATGCGATAAGATTATAAGGAATTGCAAGGATCAACCTAATGGAAAGCGATTTTTGATATTTTAGGTCTAAGAGTGAGAAGTAATCACATCAATATACACTCGCCAATAAAACCATGCCTATTTTAAAATTATCTAAGTTTTTCTTTTCGCATATCATTCGTTCAACATTTTTGCCAACGAGAATTTTAGAAAATGGGGCTTTGAGGGTCTCGCCTCTAGGAAATATACAAACACTTATTAAAAGATAAAAGTTAAACTGCACTTACTTTTCTTATCAAAAGAATTATTACGTTTGTGT
>JABUQX010132463.1:0-30816 GCA_015478945.1 Trachelipus rathkii | reverse complement strand
CACAATTAATTTACAAGTAAAATATATTCAATATTTACTGAAGAGCACGTTAAAAGGTAGTATATATATATATAGGGTGTATCTATATATATATATATCTATTATATAATATATATATATATTTTATATTATATATATATATATAATTTATATTATACGATATATATATAAGTATATATCGTATATATAATACTATTTATATATATATGTATATATATATATTATTCATATATATATTATATATTGTATACATATATATATATATATATATATATATCTTATATATATATCTAGTTATATATATATATAATATATACTATTTTCTATATTACATATATAAATATATATATTAATATATATATATATATATATATATAATATATGATTATATAATTCTATATACTATATATAATATTATAATACTTAATAATATATATATTATATATCTATATTATATAATTACTTATATATATATTTTAACTTGAGAACCAATTTTCTAGAAAATCAATTATTTCCGTGAAAAATTTCTTTCGAACAAATATTTCATTTTAAGCTTGACTTAATTTAAATGTATTCCTTTTTTATAATTTAATTATTTAATAATTGAAATTAATTTTAATTTTCATTTCCTATTTTTTAAGATTTCAGTGTTTTTGATTGCATTTCTAATTTTAGCACCCGGCCCCGGCCCAAAGGCCCCGGCACGCCCGGCTATCGCAATTAGGAGCAGCCCGGCCACGGCCGGCCCACGGGCCCGGCCCGTGCAAAATTTCCCGCCCTGTCGGTCCCTAGTCCGGTGACCCCCTTTCAGGCCGGGTACGGCTATTAACCCTTATATTGCATAGTGAGTACGACTTAATATGAATGGGGTATATACCGGTTTCATCGTTTCTATGTATCATAATTTATGTTTGGGTCCCGGAGACCCTTGCTATTAGGCTTTGTGGCGGCTATTTCAACCCTATATGATGTGATCATTAATATGGATAGGTGATATAACCGAAAGTTAGTTCATCGCTCTACGTCAATATTCAAGTATTTTTTTTGGGGGCCAGCATCCCCCTCCTGGGGTGCTTAACATAATTTAACAACTGGTTTCAGCAATGATACATTATATGATAGGTGTATACGAAGTTTCAGCCTTCTACGTCTAATATTCAATGTTTGACGGGCCAGCATCCCCCATGGGGTGCTCAATCAGTCTTTAACGAATGGGCAAACAGTGATGATACTTATATGGCATAAGGTGCTATACCCGAGTTTCATTCTTTCCTACGTCTAATATTCTTAATGTTTGGGTTTGGAATCCCATCTGCGGACTGCTAGACACCATCTTTGACTGTTATACTCCTCATATTCGAACTCTACGACCTTCTAAACATATATTTAGTAAGCAGTTTTTGTTATATCAATGTTTTATTAATCCGCACGCAGCGCTCCACACCGGTGCCGGAGCTCAACTCTCAGATCCAATACTAACTCTTTTTAGAACTCACTCTTAATCCTCTCACTCCAAATTCAGCCACCCTGCTATTTGATTTGTTTAATGGGGGTGGGTTCCCTTCGGGGGATCCCAGCGGGGCGTAATTCGTATACCAATGAGGTTACGTCACATCTAACCCTCCTCCAAATTTACCCGATACTATAACTCTAACTATGAATTATATATTATCGGGCCAATAGAGCTGAGGCCTTCGGAGCCGCGAGCCTAAAAACATTATCTAATATAATATTTATAATATAAATAATTATAATAATAATACATAATAATAATAATAATAATAATAATCTAATAATAATAATAAACAATAATATAAAATAATAATATAATATATTAATAATAATAATATAATAATATAATAATATAATAATATAAAATAATAAATTTATAAAAAACCTTCAGGGGCTGGAACCAGATCCGTGGTTGGAAGCGAGCCGAGTCGGCGTCGGAGCGGAGTCGGAGTCGGAGTGGAGAGGAGCCAGAGGGGTAATTATCAGCTCAGATTCGTTTTTCCCTTCGGGAAAACGAATCTTCGAACTTAAATAATAATATATAATAAATAATAATAACTAATATTATATAATAATATATATGTAATAATAATAATAATGATTTTCATAATAATCATAATAGTTTTAATAATAATTATAATAATAATAATATAATAATAATGTGTATGTGTATGTGTATGCGCAACGCGCGTAATAAAATCATAATTACGAATGAACATGGACAGTTAGCAATTAAACTTCTATCTAAAACAGGGTTCTTATCAGCTACGCTGATAAGAACACGCTACGCCCTCATTCCTGAAGTGGCCTCTGACTTCCCGCTATCACTACTCACGCGAAATATATTACTATACTATATAAATAATATATATATATATAATATTTTTTATTTTTTTTAATATTAATTAACTTTTTATTTATATATGTATATTATATAATACTATATATATATATATATATTTTTAAATACTCCATATATTATATTAGTGTGATCCGGAACTGATTTCCAGTTCCAGGCCGGAACGATAGCGGAAATCACAAAAAAATTCCGACTGGAATTCTTCTTCGAACCGGAATCTTCTTATGAACTTTTCCTTTAACTATAAAGATTATGTTAAAAAAATTTATATTTTTATATAACTCAACATAAACAATCTTATTTTAAGTCAACGCCACTTCCATGTAACATAATGGAAAATCATCATTGACGAGAATATCTGGAAGTCCAAAAATTTTTAATAGTAAAAGAGAGAGTCTTGATTTCTAGAACATGGGAATCCACAAAAGACTCTTGAAAGCAATTTAGATCCAAAAGCTTTGTGAAATAAGTGAGTTTTGCATTAGAGTATTCTCCCAACAAAAACTTTTTGCAATATCAATGACAATGAATTTTATCGCACATGGCAGTAACAGCAATTTCACTAGTACAGAAGAGAAGGGATTGAATAAGAACCTTATTGGTCGTCTTCAACCAAAATTTGCAGACATCTCAGTTCTAGAGAATATTTTGTTAGAGAAAATGTTACCAACTTCACAGGAATACTGAGATTCAGGCAGTATTCGAGAGTGTATCTAAGGGCTTGGATAAGTATATTACTACAGATTTCATATGAACTTTTAATATCAAACATAATGATTCTTTAACTGCACTCTGGCTCACCAGCGAGTTTGAAAAAAATGGACTGTGACTCTCGCATTGCAAGTATTTCTCCATTGTCCATTTTTGGTATTAATAACACTATGATTTTTTGAAATTTATCTCGATAATATTGGAATTTCTCCCTAACATAATCTTTTGATTCCTTCAAGACTGGAGGCTTTTGCTATTAACATGAGACGGGATGATGGATAACGATTAAGCAGGATACAACAGTTATATTCTTGTTTTATTCATAAACTTACAATTATATATAAAGGTGCATTATTTCTCAAAGAATCGTAATGTACTTGAAAGAAGGAATTAAGTATCGATAGATCCAAAAGATGTAGGAAGAAATAAAATATAATGATTAACAAATATCTAATCAATCCAGTTAAAGCGTAATGAACTTTAAAAAAGAATCACAAAGGGACTTGGATCCATATATTGGAGACCAATAGTATGCAATCCAAGAATGATAATCAAAGGGGAATAAGAAAATATATTAGATATAGAAAAGAAATTGAATGAATATAAATGTTTCGAGAAAGATTACTATATAGAAACAAATCTATCATATAGCATTGACTGCTAAATCAAATGGCAAAACTTGAAAAACAATATTCTTAAAGGTTTAAAATTTTTTTCTCATGGTTACGGAAACTAAAAGGCAAGATCAATTATATAAATTATTCTACATATTTGAGCTCTCCAGCATATCTCTCCAACTCTGAGGATGACAGCAGAGTTCAGATTTAAAGGAGAGCTAAAGCAGATTAGGCAGCTTGTTTAATTTTATGATTTATAAAGTTGCTCGTAAGATTGAAGTTTCTGTCGGCAATACGATCAGCCACTACTATAAGCGAAACAATCACATAATTTGTTTTTTTTTAATTACTTGTGTTATCAGTATGTTGGGGATCTATCGTTCAGGGGTACCACCCCAAGGTTCTAAATCTGTAACTTTATTTGTCTTATGTGGAAAGTTGATGATTTGAATGGACAAATGGGATGCTTGATAGAAATATACAAATAATTGAAGGTAGAAATTAAGTGATAATAGTAGTTAGTAGCAGTACAGAAGGATGTTCAAGCAATTACCAGTTTTATAAAACACTACGAGCTTATCGTACAATAAACTTAGATTTGCAGAGTATTCTGACAAAATCACTTCAGGCTTAGACAAAGAATTAGTGCATAGTTGCTTAGTTTTGTATTAGTTTGAAGAAATGAATAGTGACAGCGAGTCACGTTAGGTAAAAGGAAAAAGAAAAATCAGTGGCTTCTCAAAGGTGAAATTGTTAAAGAAATTGAAATTTTTTATTCTAGAAAAATAATTTCTCCTCTGGGAAAAGAAGATTCCGTTAATTTGGTGCTGTGTGGAAGTGTAACAAAGCTTAAATCCAAAACATGCATCTAGTACTTAGCGCAAAATTACTTCTCCATTCGAGGTCTCCTCCATATTTTCAGGTTAAATTATTTTCATTTTTCAGAACTCATGGAAATATATGAGGAAAAACGTTTTAAAAAATATCGCTTGTGCACTTACGCTTTACGATTGTTACATGAACTTTCACCACAATTTCAGCATTTTTCAAAAGTTTGATTTAAAGATAAAAAGTTTTTATTATAATAATGTATATATATATAATATCTATATCATATTATTATTATAATATTCATTATATTTAATTATATATATAATAATTTAATTATATATTATATATATATTATATTATATTATAATATATTTATATATATATCTATTAATATATATAAATTTTTCGGGCAATATAAAGTTTTGAATTTAATGTGAATATCTTATATCCTATATTTTTGAGGTATTTGAGTTATTCCTTATTTAATATAATTACTGTATGTATGTTATACCTGTATGAATACATACACTCAAGGCTCTCATTATATTTTGGGGTGTAAAGATGGCTATGGTTATATAAAATAAATCTTTCAGCAATTTTTTTCTCAGAAGGTAAATAAGTAATTCGGTTCCGGCCGGAATTTTGAAAATTCCGGCCGGGAACCGGAACCGGAAAAAATTGTCAAATTCCGGCCGGAATTCCGGAATTTCTTCTAAATATATATATTATAATATATATGTATTTATTATATAATATCTATATGTATATTAATATATATAATATATTATATATTATATATATATACTTAAATTATATTATTATATTTATATAATATTTTATATATCATAAAGAGACCGTAGAAGACGTCAGAGCGAATCATAGAGGTCCCATTCAACCCACAAAAATAAGAATTAAGAATAATTTTTAAATATTAATTAATGTTAAGTAATGATACTTAAAGTAAACCACTTCTAGGGTGCAGTGCCCCCCCTGCCCCCCCTGGATACGCCCATTGTTATATTATATTATAATATTATTTATCTTATATATATATAAAATTATATATTATTATATATTAATATATATAATATATATATTATATTATCATATTCTATATTATATTAATATATATATAATAATATAATATATTATATAATAGTATTTAATAATATATTATAATATGCTTATATATTATATATTATAATATTATATATTATAATATATATATAATATATTATATTATATTATATATATATATATTATATATATATATTATATATATATATATATACTTATATAACTACGTATATAATGAATTATAAACCACTTGAAATAAAAGAATTAAATTTTTATTTGTATCATATTTAAACTTCAAAATTTATTGGTTTTTGGTTCCAGGACTTCAATCGCACATAAAATCATAATTTCTCTAATAATATGGGCTAACTTGTTATCATATTCTTAACACTTTTTACTGTTCTTTAAAAGCTTTCAGCTTGCGGTTTTCCGCACCCAACAAAAGAACTGATGATATGATTTTCGTAAGATCCTCCGAAAGATCCCCCAAAGTTAAATAACCCTATGTAGAACAATTAAGGGATGATTTCGACTGTATCCCGAAACCTTTTTAAGATACTCCCCAGAGAGAAACAGAGAAAGATAGAGATCGTTAGGATGGGATTTAAAAGAAGAGAGAGTGAGGGAAATAGGTTTTTAAAGCTACAATCATTAGAATAATTACTAGTTGGACCAAGGGACCAGGGAATAAACAAGCTTTACATTAGGCTTGGAACCGTTGTTCTAAGACTTTTGAAATAGGATTCTCAGTTTAGAAACATACTTAAAGGAGTTCCAAAATCGGTTCAAAATAGTTACTTAACATTGGGGGAAAAAACTTGATTAATTTAAATATTATATTGAAATATATTATTTAAGTATATTACATTTATATATTATATATAATAGTATATTTAAATATATATATATATATTTTTACTCATAGTATTAATAAATATCCATATTCCCTACCTTCAAATGTTAGAGAGACTATTATATAATAATTCTATATTTTAATATATATATATATATATATATATAATATATATATTTGATATATATTAATTTATATATTTATATATATACTATATTGTTGATATATAGATATATATGATTATAGTATTGTATTATATATATTAATATATATATAATATATATATTGTATATATATATAATATATATATATATAATAACTATATAGTATTATATATATATACTTTTTTATTATTGAGTACTTAGATATATATATATTTTATATATTATATATATCATATAATTATACTATAATATTTATATATATATACTATATAGTATATATATTATTTATATTATTATTAACTAATATATTATTTTTGCAATGTTACGTCGTTCTTTTACCATTATATTATATTTTATATTTATCAGTCGATTTGCTTAATTTTCATGTTTCTTTTCTTTTTTTCTGTTAATATAATACTTAAGAACAAATTTATTTTTATGCCAAGTAAGCAGCCCAAAAAATGTAAAATCATAGGGCTTTGCTAACCTCGGATCAGATTCGTGAGTTGCTGAAGTCTATTAATTATTTCATTAAGGAATCTTCCTTTTTTATTTTTTCATAAAAATTACTTTTAAAGGTATCGTTTATGTGACTATCTTTTGATGTTATTTAGAATGGGGGAATAGTAAATTTGGATAAACTACTTAGCGTCCTCTTACTTACAGACGAAGAAGGTCAATCGAATTGTTGATGGGAACAATTACCAGTGTCGGAACCCAGTCATAATTCCGGACGGGAATATTTGACCACACTATTCGACCTTGGCCAGGATGTAGTTGGTCATATCTTCTCCAGGCGTTAGCTCCCAATGTTGGCATTTTTCGATCTCAGTTCTCGAGGTCGTGAGGATAAACAATTATTAGAGAATATCTTGACCTACGCATCTAGAATCTTGTCTTGATAATCACGATAGGTCAACAACCCTTCAGGCAGCACGAACTTTCGTTTCTATGGAGGGTTAAACCTCACTGAAATTTCAACAGAATTCCCTATTGGTTAAGGTAGTGTTATACTGTACATATTAAACGCTATACTTTTTCTACCAAAACAGACACTACACTTATAACAATTAACAGTAACGTTTTAGATAGGAAATAATATATCACAAAATGTGATATGTCTTGATATCTCGTTAGGAGACTTTTGACACAGCAGTTTTATACTGCATTTGTATAATTTCTAATAATTTAGAAATACACACATAAGTGTTTCAAAACCAAGGCAAATGTTATGCTTTAAAGCTACAAGAAAAGGCTTTAAAACAATTGGTGAAGTAGAAATTCCCTAAGGCCACTAGTAAAAAAGGCCACTTTATTTCTTTAGTTCGATAGCTGTTTAAAGTGTTGAGAATAAAAATAAAAGACTTTAATCATCTGACGTTAGATTTTTTTTTGAACATATATAATTGGAATATTTTTAATATTTTTAGAAGAAAAATTAAAACTATTGTTGTTATTTTTTTTTTTTTTTTGTTCTTTTTTTTTTAAGCAAATTATCAAAAAAATAATATAAAAAACATTGATACTTTTACACAACTATCACTGGTTTAAGTTTATGTTATAATATGTAGTAAGAATAGCTTATGAAGCATTATAAATCAAGTTAATTAAAAGTAATTAAATTTTTTTATTCTTCTAAAAGATAAAGGGATATAAATCACTTCTGTGAAAAAGTTTTACTAAATTATCGTAATTAACGTAATTATAGCCTTAGATAGATTAGAAATATCTCAAACAGCAGATAGCAAGACATAAAGAAATGCATTAAAAGATGTTAAGAAAAATGTCTGTTGTAATGCATGTTTCTATTTACGTTTGTGGATCTTGAATGGAGTTTCAATTTAAAAAACGTAGGCAAATCGTAAAAAATATGTTCCTATTCAACTCCGGAGTGAGAGTGTAGTTTAACTTAGCTCAGCATGTTCGAGAGAAGCAGGAAGTAAACAAAACAGCATTGAGAAGGACATGAGCAGTGCCAGGTACAAGGATTGTCCCACATGACAGATGAAAAAATATCCGTCGTAAACTTTGACTTCCATATCTTCGTTTTGCAGCTTCCTATTTGGCTCTTTAACGCCTTTCCACACAGCACATCATACATTACTTATTATTTTTTATTATATATTATTTATATTATATTCTATATTATATATATATATTATTATATTATAATATATATATATTATATATATTATATTTATATTATATTAACATATTATTTATTATTATATTAATATATTATTTATTTATACTATATATATATATAGATATATATATATATCTTTTTATTATATATATTATATAGAAATATCATGTAATCTGTCCACGTTAAGTTAATGACAAAAGTTATATATAGTTTATATATATTTCATTTAGTTATGAATTTGTGGTTAGTAAGTTTACGTAGTATATTTATTATATATATGTATAATATATTACTTATATTATATCTTCTGTTATATTCTTCTACTAATTTTCACCTTTCTTTCTTTTCAGATGTCATTTTTCTTGAGTATTTTATAAATTATTTTTTCGCTATATATTAAAATGCGTAGGTCCAAACAGAAAATTGACCTTTTACTCTAGAAATTTGGAAAAGCTTCATAAAAAAATTCGAATATTCCGGTTTTTTAACCGGTTTTTTTTTTTAGTGTGGCTAATGTTGCCAATAGGTGTTATCGATTTTTTTTTTTAGTGATTTTAAAATAATTACCCCTTTTTTTTAATTGATAAAAGTTTTTTTTTTTAACTTAATTATTTGAAGTTTTGTGATTTACGAATATAAAGTTTTAAGTTTAGAAAAGACCTGATAGTAAAGACCAAATAAGGTCAATTAGGTCACGACAGAAAGACAAAAGGTCAAAGAGGTCAGAGTACAGCAGAAATTGTTCTATTTTGACCCTCAAAACACAAATTGTATTATTTTGAACACCAGAAAATATTGTCTAACTATGATCCCCCACAGTTCAATTCTATCTCTCTTCTACTTATGATTACTTTTCAAATTTATCATATATTATCTCAATAACCCCAGTAATTTTAATTTTCTTATTCTTCAGGTTCCTCAGATTATTTTGAACGATTGGATCGAAAATGTTAAGGGTTCGATGAGCAATGTTGTTATAGCAACCCAGAATTACAACAGAATTTGAAAAATAAATTCATATACTAACTGATTCCAAACTTAGAAAATATTTTTTGGAAAAAACATTGAACAATTTTGAAGAACATAAGAACAAACAAGAATCACAGTTCACCTTTGATCAATGGGGTCAAGAAAGATGACCTTTAACATTTAAAGAGCATACTAACTTATTAGTTACAGATAACAAACTAATTAAGTATACTTCATTTTCAGATAGAACATTAATAGAAAAAATATTGTAAACAAGACTTAATAAAAATATTTTATATATTTTTTTAAAGAATATTTTTCTTTTAAAATATTTTATGTTTAATAAACTTAGTCAGTTAAATCTTTTAGAAAAGCTCGATAGAAAATAAGAGCAATAATAATAAAAGTGATTAAAAATTTAATAAGTGATTAAATTTTTAAATTTTTAAATTTAATTGTGATTGACAATTAACAGTGATTTAATATTTAATAATATTTAATATTTAATATTTAATATTTTATTGAACAAACAATAGTAATTAAAAGTGATAAACAGTTAAGTGTAATTAATTAACAATATTTAAAATATTTAATATTCAATCTGATTTAAATTATGAACTTCAGATACATTCTAGTAAATAATATCTTTGTTGATCCATATGAAGTTTATAAATAGAAAAGACAATTTCAGAGGTTAATTCTTTTGTGAACTTAGAAAATGTTTTAATAACAAAGTGTGAATATTCTAAAATCCTTTTTTTATTAGACAATGATTAATTATAATATAGATGTAAATTAATATCACTTCTGGTGAAAATTGGAGGGTGTGTGTGAGACTAGCCTATAATGTTTTTTCTCTCTCTTCAGTTCTGATTTTTGTTTAAATAACTCTAGACATTCGTTTGTCAGAACATAGAATATTCAGAAAAGCACTCGAAACATACGATCTGTTTTTTGTATACAGCATGTGAATATTTTTGATATTAAATTGCAGTCAAGCGACTAACAGAGAATTTGTGAATATCTCATAAGGATTGCGTTGAAAATTTTTCATTATGAAGTTAATTGCAGAGAAACATATTAGAGCCAATTTGAGACCAGAAAAAGCATAAGTACTAGTGTATCGGAGGTTAGAGGTTCAATTCCAAAAAGAGAAGCTCTATAGGAAATTTTTTTCCTCTAGGATTAACGTTAAAATTTATTAGAAATTTCTTTGATTAAAATTCTTCAAAGAATTTGATAGTTATTCCTTGAAGACAAAAAAAATAAAATATCCTTCAGTCTCGTTTACTATCCCTCTGAAATTTTTTAGATTGATTACATTGAGAGACTTTAACAAAACTTTTTAACAAGAATAAATGAGGGAATATTTATTCCTTCTAACCTAATAAAATTAATATTACTAATTAATGCCGACTTACATGAATGGGATGAAGTAAGATAGAGACAAATGAGATTCGAAAGATGTACAGCGCTCGACTTAGTTAATGTCACTTAACCCAACATGAGGAAGCTAAGTTTATGATAGCTTGGATATCATAATGAACCAGGGTTTCTACCGGAGAAAAACAAGAATTTACTTTCTAGCAACAGAAATATATGGAGATACTGTCTATCTGAGAACTCATATTCCTACAGACATCCTACTTATTTACCTTGGATAACTCGATAGAACCGTTCTCATAAGATGGAGTATGGGTTTTTATATTTTTTACCAGTGAATTCAAAGTTCGACATGTATACCCCTGTCTAATAATTCTTCAGGTGTTTTATCGGTTATGCAAGGCGCTGCCTTTGATTTTACTGCAATAGAGACTGTAAGTGATTTGGTTGTTTATTGATTATGGAAATATCAGAAAACCTTATGAGATTCGACTATCAACGAAAGAAGGACTTAGAAATTTCATAGACACTTTATCTTTGTTAGAATGGCTGGAACAGTCCGAAGCAATGAACTATATTATGGGTATTTCTAACGATTATGAATCTCCCGCCAGAATTTCTTCAAGCAGAATGTCATGAAATGGTAATCTACTTACGTGCCCTTATTCATTAATATATTTCTTCATCCAAGAAGTAATGACGGACTTGTCATGAATCTTTTATTCAAGTCTTATTCTCATACTTCATCTCTAGTTAATATATTCTTCTGATGGACAAATAAAGGAACAAGCATTTATTTAGCTCAATACATTTTTGCCGGAATCTAGAGAATGAGCGTCCTGAGAAACTTCAACCATTTTAGAATAGTTGCCTCATCTTAGATATAGAAAATACATTATTACTGTACTCTAACTGATATTTACTATCCATCTTATATTTTTTAATGTAAAAATATTCGAAATGCACATAGGTTGGGGGATTTCACGGTAGAGGAGATATTGAACAGTTTATATTTCTGTCGAGGGAAGCTAGACTTGACGCCAAACACTTCATGAGTTCATCTAATTATTTTTGATTCTTAAACACTTAACTTTCCTATTCATGACCCTTCATATGACCATTTCTTTTTTTCTTATCGATTGAATAATGATCGGTTTCGTGATATAGAAGAATATACCATATAGTGTCTGTGTATTCCGCAGGTGCAAGAGCTAGAACTACTTATTTCTCTCGTATATATTAACGTCCGATCATCGTAGAGTCATAATTTGAAGGCCAAGAAACGCAGAAGACACCAGTTGTAGTCTATAGAAGTGCTGTGACGAGAAGTTGGAATACACCTCCCACACAACAGTTAAGAAATAGAAATATTTATAAGCATTAGAAGACTAGGTCAGACTCTTTCCTTTGGTTCCAATATCAAATAACACTTGGTTTAAAGTAGTACAAATGTTTTAAAACAATACACAACGATAAAAAATTAATTCGATTTAAGAAGTTTACTCACGATTATATCGTGTGACTGAATGATAGTGTTGAGAACAAATCATTCTTGACTGAGGGAGAACAATCAATAGTTGTTTTTTCTTAAAAAATAAATAATAAAACTGTAATATTAATGAAGAATAGAAGAAATGGATAATAACAGAATGATACTTTACCCATCCTCTAATATAACTTTTCTCTTAGATTTAAATCTTTTTAGAAAATCAGCCGCATTCTTTTGTCTTTCGGGCCCAGCTTCGAGATCCCTTTAATTTTGTGTTCTAACAACAAGTTCCTTACCCGATAGACCCAGTGATTTGTGTCATTCTGATCACATGATCTTGATTCTTTCATGGGCATTAGTTTTACATTAAGACATTATAAACAATTTTTGCTCTGACAACAAAGCACTTCTAGGACTTGCTTGTATGTCGCAGATCATTGTTTTCTTACACAAGTAAAATTTCAAACAATTCTAATTTGCTCACACTGAGAACACGCAGGGAAAAAATTCCTTCAACAAAATCAGATGTATATATATATATAATAAATATATAGTATATATATATCTATATATTAATATATTAGATCATATATATATTATATATATTATTATATTATTATTACTATATATATTATATATATATATTTATTATATATATCATTAATTACTATATATATATATTATTACAGGTTTAATATTTCGTAGCAATAAATTTGCCAAAATAGATCTTTGTGGGATTAGATTTGTTAAACTACATTCAAAAGATTATAATAGGAGATTTCGAAATTACCATTTAATGGTTCGCAATTCGGTTAATTTTTTTACACGCTTTCAAATTTCAGAAATGAAGTGAGTCTAATACAAAAATTATTCCAGTCATGAACCAATTATGAACTAATAAATGAAGAACCAATGTTCTTTTCCTCCTTACAGACCAGAAGAAAGAGAACATATTTATTTCATGAAATATGATATCCAATTAACTATCGGTTATTAATAAGAATGAACAACCTTTTAACCAAAAATGGGTGTTTCGATGGATAAAGTTTCCCATATACACGTCGGCAATAAAATCAAAGGGATCTGTCATCTTTTTCTAAAGACATAAAAAGACCATCTCATGAACAAATTAAGAGTAAATTGATATTTTTCAAATATAAACTTTAAGTAAAAGAGGGTTACACAAATCAGACTAAGTTAGTTAAATTTAAGGCAGGTTACAATAGAATTAATTACCGTTTCAATTAATAAGAAGAATAGTGAGAGTACTATAGATTTATAAAAATTGCACAATTTCAATCCCATGAATTTAAACTTAATAAATTTTTATTCTAGACAACATTTTAAAAATAGAACTTTGAATCTCAATCACATGTGATAACAGAGCATGATTAAGAGAATAAACATAAAATTAAAAAGGCAGCCAAAATGTTTGGAATTAACAGTTTGTTTAAGATTATCAACATCATTTGCACTAATTTTGCAAAGAGTTTAGCAAAAACTGCTCAAACCACAGAAGAAATTTAAGCGATATATCCCAGCGTACTACTTTAAATATTTTCTATTCTCCATAATTATTTTCAAAAAAGTTCATGTGAGACTCAATTCAATGTTTTTTTACAGGAAGGTATTTGGAGAATAATTTAACATTATGCCTTTTTGCAAATTTATAGTAAGAAGCTGGAAATTATCTCTTGGGAAACTTATTTCCATGAACCATAAATTTTTAGAAAAGCATGATAAGACAATAGGTGCTTAATCATGTAACATTGATAAATTTATTAATTATTATTAATCAATGTGAATAAATAACATTATTTTCTATTCCTAACAAGTTTATGGTCTAAGCAAAAGAAAGAAAAGTATTATGGAATTTTTATTCAGTTAAACTCTAGAGTTTCACCGGAATTAAGAAACCTCAGGTTAACATTGGAAACAGATGGTTCCAAATAAGAAGATAGGATACATTTTCTTGATTTGTTTTAAGTCTTCAAGAGATCCATACTATCATGAGAGATATCTCTGATTAGAAAAATTACACAGAAATTAACTCAAAATTGAATTAAAAAGACATCTTGGATTGCGATTCAAGGAAGACAACCTGCAAAAGAAAGAATTGGACACCTTTTTAGATAGGAACCTCTTCATTGATAGCTTTCAAGAACTCTAGTACATTTACATTTTGTTCACCGTTCAAAGTAAGTTTTCCAGTTGCACAGTTTAAACAACTAGATAGGAGACAGAATTTGCTTCTAAATGAATCTGGACACTTCATTGAAAAGTTAAATGGAAACCAAGCAGGCCTATCCCTGATTAAGAGGAAGATAGGGGTAGATATAAAGAACAGAAAAAAAGGTTCTTTTATAAATACTAACACAGAAAAGTTAGTATATGTCAGAAGTTTGTGATAAATTTGACATACTTTATGGATTACCAAAATATCTTTAATCAGTTCTGTTTAGAAGAACACATATCAGATTATTCGAGATCTCATCTGTAAATTAAAAAAAAATAAGGATAAAAATCGCTTACGATATTTTCAGTTAATATCGGTGATAATTAGGAATTTCAAACATGGGTTTGAGAGGAATTGACCAGATTATTGCCAGAGAATCTCTAGTAACTACACAGGATATTGTAATCTGCAGTGTTGCAAGATTTACAGGCATAATACCATTGGTTCTACCTGAGAACTCGACGATAGAGTTTAGAAACGTAATGAAACTTTTTCATTTTTAGGTTTAAAGAAAAGTCGCTCTTTTAGGCCAATATTAATTCTATAAATTTGTTAATTAGATTAGTTTAGGTAAAAGTATGTTAACGAATTTTTAAGCCCCAATTGCTGCCATAAGGGTCGAAAGGGTGTTGCTGTTTAAATCACTTGTAGTTTTCTTTATTCTCCATAATGAAAGAAAGTAGCTGCCATAATGTAGAAGAGTGTGTTTTAACACCATTGTTGTTTTATTTTAATAATAATGATTATCATAAATGGTAAAGGGTTAAGATAGCCGAATGGGAAATAACGACCTAGAAACATCAATCTTATACAGGAATTTATTCCTGACAAGGACAATGTGTTGAAGTTTATTCATTGAAATAAAATTATATAAATTAGACAAAATTAGGAACGTCAAAAATAACTTTCATGTTGGAAAATCGGAATATAAGATAAACAATATAAAATTATTTAACCGTAAAGTTTTAAACTTGCTTTGTGGAATATTTCTATATTGGTAAAAATTAATAAGAACTAATAATGTGTAAAACTGATTTCTGAAAGACACGACCCAAAAATCTTCCAATTAAAGGTACTACATATTTTTTTACAGATTTGTTACAGAAACACATTGAAAATTATAGGTTATTTTCAATCAGACAAAATATAATAACACTATATAGCCTATATTCATATTGTTACAGGAAACACATTTTGAAATGATATTTATTATCACGATAAAATATAATAACACTATATAGGCTTGATTCATAATTGTTATCAGAAACCACATTGAAAATTATTGTGTATATTTATCAGAAAATGAACATATACAATATAGCTATAATTCAATTACAGAAAAGCAACATTTGAAATTTTTAGGTTATTTATCAGAATATAAATAACACTAGTTTATTAGTTCATTATTTATTGCAGATTTAAGATTGTTAAAAATTATCTTTTCTATTTTATTATAATTAAGAATGATATTTATATATATGTAAGATAGAGAGAGGAAAATTTTACAGGATTTTATTTTTTTTATATTAGTAAAAAAATATTTATATATATGTATAGGATAAAGAACCATACATATTACAGAAAATTTACGCAGGGATAAAAATATAATAGAAAATGCATATATTTTATTTGTGAACTTTTTAAAGAAACATTGTAGAAACAGATACTAACATTGTTTCAAAAAGTATGTCATCAACATTACTAACATCTGCTTGGTAAACAGATTACTAGGGCAAGATGTTAAATTTAGGAAGAACAATCAGATTTATCCTGGCAAACTTGAATTGTGATATTCGCAACAGTAACATAAACTTTCATTTTGCATATTTAGAAAAGCAATTTTGATGCAATCAGGTAAAACATGAACCAAACAAAAACTTTAAATTATAGTGTCTAGAACATGTTCGAAGTATGTTAAGAGACAGTCATCATAATTACAACGACCTATGGAAAGAAGTCTGGCTGTTGACCGTTCTCATGAGACAAGAACTTGAGATTACAGAAGAAAGTTGAATTAGAATTCATAAATTTATTAATTATAGATTATTTCTAGGAGACAGAAAAATAAAGATCAGAATAAATCTATTTTCTATTTAGGAAGAATATTGTTTTATTCTACACCAAAGACAGATTTCAACTCCTACGGAGAAATATAATCTGTTTTTTTTATTCCTAAAATTCTCTTAGATAGGACGAAAAGACCTAAACTCAGACAAAAATATTTGGTTTTGACAAAAAATGTACATATTGTAAATATTGTTAAATAATGCATTTGTGATAAAGAGAGTTGGACAAGAAATTAATAATTAGAAACTTGAAAATTTTAGGGGTGTGAAAAAATGAAATATTGGAGTTAATAGAAAATTTGAGTATTGTTTAACTGAAGATTTGAACCAAGCAGTTCTCCATTGATTTCACAGAATTCCACAATTACGCTCGAAAACTAAAGCTGCCTTTTATTAGAAAAGGAAGTTTTAAAAGCACAGTCATATGTAAATAATTGACTTATATGGTAGTTCTCAATTAGATGAGTTTCCTGTTATTTTAACAAACTATATCAAAGAACACTTTTGAATTGTTCTTTGAAAATAATTATTCGGATAGAAACATATGATCGATAATAAACATGTGATCTAACATGATAACTTATATCTATTTAATTACTCTCATACGAACACACGTTAGATGCGTAAATATTTTACATTAGGATCCAAAAGAGTTAAGAATTATTGTACATTTCTATTCTCAATTTACCAATTAATTTCCATTATCTATTCAGCTTTATTGTAAATTTAAAATTTAAGATGAATTATTTTTAAACACGATGACTGAATTCACTAGAATTAAATAAAAAATTTTATAACTTGATCATTTGACTCTTTTCATTGAAACAAGAGTAATTTCAAGCACTATCATCTATCAGACAGAAGGAGTTGATTGGTGGCCACTTTCATCTGAAAACTTTCTTTAGAAATTTAATAGATAGTTAAAACAATAATAAAAATAATTTCTCGGTAAGAGAGAGTGGATGCGAAGAGTTTGGAAAAGGATAGGCAGTGGGATGTTAGATTCTTTTAAAGTAACCCTTCATTAGATCTTTGGCGAGGTCCGATGATTGTAACTCCAAGGATCTTTTATTAATCAACATCAATATTCTACAAAAGAATTACAAAAAGAAGGAGAATAATTTAGATTCATACACATTGGAAGCAAATCATTTAGTTGTGTTAGAAACTATTGTATGGTAAAATTATTTTCTTAAGACATTAATTAGTCATGTTGTATATACAAAAAATTAAAATTTTGTTAAAAAAATATAAAAAACTTTATCAAATTTTCTGACATTCTTTTTTTATCTATAGGCTTAAGTTTTTCAATAAAATTATTTATTTACATTTTTTCTCTTTATTTATTTTAGAATTATTGCAAGCAAAATTTATTTTTGTTATCCTTAGGGTATTCACATGTAGGCGTTAAATAAATAAAAAAAATCAAATTAAAATTCGTAAAATAACCTTTTCTTTTTTTTTTATTAAATTTAAACGGAATAGTAGCAATTTTTAATTTTTTAGATTTTTATTAAAGTAAATCTAGAAAGACTAATTAATTAAGATTAATTCGCATTTTTTTGTTTTGTTTAATAACAACATAGACACATTCAGAATCTTAAATTATAAAGTTACAATTGGTACTTTATTTTCATTACTCAGAATTACGGTTTTTGAATCATTAAAGTTATCCATACTTAGAATTTACTTTTGAATTTCATTTGTCTTATTGTTATACAAAGCTCGAGTTATATATTATATAGGAATTTTATTTTTTTTAATTAGCTCAGATATCTAATGTTAATTCTATCTTATTTTGTTTAATTAAGAATAGCTAGTCTATATAATCAGAATTTTCTTATTAGTAGATTGCGATCTTTAATCTTATTTCATTATAATTATACAAAATTTCTATTTTTCAGGAATATATTTATATGAAATAAATATACTTAGAAATAGTCTTAATTTTAAATTTTACTTTTTATGTTGTTTCCGGTTTGTTTCAAAGTTAACTTTTGGTTTATGGTACAACAGTACTAGTTATTAGTATTTACTTTTTAGAAAAATAAATTGATCCATAGATTTGATAAATTTTAGATTAGTTTTAATATTCAATTAAATCAGAAAACAATGAAAAATTTTTTTTCTCTTGTTTAATAATTTGAATTGAAACTAATATTTAAAAATCAACTTATAATTTAATTTTTATTAAACTCGGAAATATAATTATTATATTTTAATATTATTAAAATATACTTTATCTTGTATTTACATATTTATTTTTATAAATACTTATAATTTATATTATTAATTTTATTGATTAAAAACAGAACTACCCTACTCCACAAATTTTAATCATTTTTCATTTTAATGTATGAGAATAATTTTACCATTTTTAAATTTTTTAAATATTTTCTGTAAATTAAAAGCGCATTCATTCTAATTTAAATTTTTAAAGGCGATTTATTACTAACCAAATAACCCATTCGAGCCGACAATACATTGACTTCTTTAATTCAACCAAGGAAATTTATACCAGTTTATATATATATATGTCTTACATCTGAACAGTCCAGGAAAACCCATCTTTTGACGTGTGAATTGTTTGTGAGATAGGTAGTTATGGGGACTTCTGATGATTATGTATGTACTGTCTCAACAATACAATAGTGAACAATGGTTTACACTTACCTTTTTTAAGCCAGGTATAATACAACTATACTTCTCTAAAACATCGCTTTGCTACTTAATACTGTAAATGTCTCTTAACGCATACTAATGCTTCACCAATTGCTTGCTATAATTATAATATTGTGTTTCAAATTACTTGTGTATTATTTCACAACGGATTTTGTTTTTATGCTTGATGTGCTAATGTTTTAATTAATCTTTAAGCACTACTAAAATGATTAAATATAAATGTATTTTCATGTAAGATTGTATGTTCTAGTATGTTCAGCGCATATACTTGTATGTATATGAGTGTCAAAATACATTTGTAAACGTAAAAATTTTCCTCTTTACTAATTATTCATGGTAATATCCCAGAAGACCAATAAGAATTATTTAAATAAAAATTTTTTATCTTTATCGTTCATTTTTTAAAGATGTTACACATTATACAAGTTTAATTAAAAAACTTTAATTTATTCAATTCCTTTATACCAAGTTACCTAATCAGATTAAAATATCTAATTGCTAATTTAGGAACCATATGTTTTAACCGTAGCTTGGCTCTCACCTACCATTAGTTTAAATGTATCAATATAATTTCTAGCCTTCTAAAATAATGAGATAATGTAAGATCGACAGTTTTAAAGAAACCCTCCTGTTCTCAATTGTCCGGTGAGTGGAGATGAATGTTTGCATATTAGAATATTGAAATAAAGACATTAAATTTTATTTAAGTCATTTGTAAAAGTCAAAAATTTACATTTATGTTTTGGTTCCAGGACCTCAATCAAGCAGCTCATATATCCATAATTCTTAATAATATTGGGTTAACATTGTTTATCAATCTGAACACTTTTTTTATTGTTCTCTTTTATAAGTTAGCCTTGCTTATTCGACCATACAATGGATATGATGGAATACTTCGTCAAGACTCCCGATTAAGACCCCACAAGTAAAAACCCTCATGAGAACAACCCGAACCTAAATCTAAGGGATGATTCACTGTACCCCGAAACCCCTTGTTAAGTTACTCCCCAGAGAATGAAAACAAGTATAAGAGACCAGAGATCGTGGCAGGGATTGGACTAAGGAAGATTGAGGTGAGGACTAATTAGGTTTTAGAAAGGCTTATAATCTTATGGATCATTACTTAGTGTGACTAGGGACCAGGGGTAATAACATTGCTTATAGGCCTTGAACCAGTTGTTAGACTTTTTTTGATAAATGAGGGATTCAGTTTTCAGAAAATAATTACTATAAGAGTTCAACAAATCGATTTAAATCCTTACTTTCGACCAAAAAGTTTTAAAACATTGATAAATTATTATTATTTTAATATTAAGTATAAATATTATACTTATATATAGTTATATATATATATTTATATATATCTATAAATATTTATATTATATATTATTATATTATATTATCTATATATATATATATATATATATATATATATATATATATATATATATATATATATATATTTTATTTATATATATATATATATTTTTTTTATATATTATATATATATATATATATTATAAATTGTTTTATATAACCAAGTATATTATTTTCATTTTGTATATTTTGTCTTTAAATATAATAAATTAAAATCAAAGACAGGAAAGACCAAAACAGCCCAAAAGTAACATAGGCTGATACTCGGAATTTCTGGTTGCGAAGCAAAGGTTCATAAGACTACCTTTTAATTTTTCATAAAACTACCTTTTAAAGGTTCATGTGACTATCTTTTGATGTTATTTGAATGGGGAATAAATTTGGAAAACTACTAGCGTTTTACTTTACATACAAGAAGGTCAATCGGATTGTGATGGGGACATACCAGTGTCGGAACCCAGTCATAATTCCGGACGGGAATATTTGACCACACTATCGACCTTGCCAGGATGTAATGGTCATATCTTCTCCTGTAATTAGCTCCAAGACGTGGCATTTTATCGACTTCAAGATTCGAGGCTCGTGAGGAAACAAAGGAGAGATATTTGGTATGGTACTTTGTTAATGTCAACTGTTTATTCGTGTCTAAGGTATGTTAGATTTGATGTTGAACATTATATTCAAAGTTTTGCAAGAAAAGCACACCTTCCATCTACCAAAATTTTTTATTTTTCTCGTCTATATTTTCTTTAAAAATATAGACTCCATTTTTTTTTTTCAATAAGCATGCGTTCCCTTAGTAAACGGTATATACCAAACCTTGGTATATCATACATTATATAATATATATTTTTTAACAAGGAGGCAAGTTTACCTTCTTCTTTCCCCAACCTGCGGCCACCCGTGGAAGCAGACAAAAGTTACAAAACTGCTCAGAGTAAAAAATTTCGTCTTGTTCCGATACCGAGGGAAAATATCGATATATTGATATATCGACTGATTTGTTATGGTATATGTACTACTATATCCTTTTATCGATATATATCACTTTAATTTCTTAAATTCATATATTTTTTTTTTTTTTTTTTTTTTTTTTTTTTTTTTCTTCTTCCCTTTATTCGACCTGAAAATTATTGATATCGAATGGAAATACTATATCGATATATATCAATATTCTTGCGAGACATCAATTTCCCAAATGCCAAGTCCTAACAACATTAGGTAGTAACTTCGTAGAACTATGCTGTGACCATTAATTAAACTCGCTATTTTGTTTGCAGGAGAGTATCATGGCAAAGATTATATTAATGCACTATGATCACGGGCTCTCGTGCAGGAGGGTTCACTTTCCTTGAGCTCGTGGTAGCCTGAAGATCAGTATATTCCCTTCGTTGGTGAGGTCCGCTCTCAAAGACACAATTTATTATTTTTTTATTTTTTTTTTTTTTGCCTAGAACTAGAAGAATGGCACATACCCATCGTTGGTGAGATGTCCAAGCAGTTGAAGAGCATGTAAAGCTGGAAAATAAGCTGATTGCTGATGCCTTTGCTTTGTGTGTTGGTTGCTCCGATTTAATGGTGTCAATTTAATAATAATGGATTGGATTAGTATTTATGGAATGGTTTGGCCATCATCAGTATGGTTATATTTTGACTATGCAAGTTTGTGAGTTTTTAAGGACACTAAGAATATGAACAGTAAGAAGCCACATGGGCTGTCTTTGATTTGCCCAGTCAACCCAATCTAACCATCACTGACTCTGCAAATCCATCAAAGCAACCTAGGCTTGTCAAATACTGTAACCTAAAAAAATCCGCACCAATTTTGCTTTTAGTCAAAATATTCCATGATATATATATGAACACGCAAACATTCCACAGCTAATTAATATAACCTACAGTTATGGTCCAATTCTAAATTATTATTAACTACTTGTAAACTTGATCCACCAATTTGGCTTAGTCATTATACACTAAATTATACCCATACCATCCTCATACCTATCCCAATCCTTTCTTAAATGCTGAAAGTGAGTTACAATCAACAGCTTCCAGCTGCAAACCATTAAAAATTTACAACCCTATTACTGAAAGAATATTTCTTTGCATCAAGATGGCATACCTTCTTCTTAATCTTCTTACCACGTTCCCTAGTCTCTCTTTCGAATTTATTTTAACCTCGATATTATCATGAAATGTAAAAAAAAAATCAGACTTGTGTCATACAACCTCCGAGAACTCGCTTTTTATTCCCAACTCCTTCAGTCTCTCCTCATAGCTCTGACCCTCAAGGACAGGAACCTTCCTTGCTGCTTTACGTTGCACTCCTTCTAACAAACTAAATTATTTCTTAAATAAGGAGTTCAAACCTATGCACAATACTCAAATAATGGCCTAACAAAGTTATTATGCAGCTTACATATAACCCCCTTGCTTATGTACATGACATTGTGATTTATTATACCTAGCATCTTATTAACTCTATTTCTTGATTGCCCCCAAAAACTGTTTAGTCCCTTTTAAATTTCTGGTTGCAATTACACCAAATTTTTTTTTGATTCACAAACTCAAGTCAATCCCCATTCATATTGTAATTAAATCTTTCATTCGAGTAACCATTATGAAGATCCTTACTTATAAGTATTAAAATTCATTTGCCACTTATCTGCCCACTCAAGAATGTCAAGATCATTTTAAATCTTTAAGCACCTAGCATTATTCTTTACAGAGATGGCCACTTTGGAATCATCTAAAAACTTAGAAACTATCCATCTAAGTATCTTGTATAAATTATTTATATGTAAGGAACATATCAAATCTCCGTATATATTACACATCACTGAGCCTTATAGAACAACATTCTGCACTATTTCCCATGAAGGTATATTGCCATTCACTAGTACACACTGCCTTCTTCTGTTCCTCACCCACTTTTTAATCCACCTACGCACAGCTCCAACCTATACCACATTGTGATAACTTATAAGGTGTTAAGTCCGTAGTCTGAGAATGGAAGCGAAAAGTAATATTATTAAATTATATTTCACTTTATTTATATATATTAATTCAAAAATCTATTTAATTGGTATCATAAATTTATGTCTCTCTCAAAAATAATTAAGTCTCTCAATTCATCTATAATCTTTAATTATTGTTTTCTAAAGTATTAACTTGATTAAAATGTGAAAGTTATATCTACTAATATTCAAAATTTGAATAATGTATTTATTTTTCTTCATTATTAAATTAATTATAATAATAAATATATAAATATATCATAATCTCTTAAAATAATATTATATTTTTAATCTCCATCATAATGTATTATAATCTAAAAAGATCTTTTAATTTTTCTAGTTAAATTATTATTAACTTTAAATAATCAAAATTAGCGGAGTTTATTTGCACTTCAAGTTTTTTATTTAATTATTCTATTAATATGATTTAATTGTTTCTGCGTTACTTATTCTTGTGATCATTAATTATATAGCTTCAATTAATTTTAATTAATTATGCGTTTAATTTTAAATTACACATTATTATATTCTAAATTATTTTTCTTAAGTAATCAATTATTATTTTAATATTATTAAATTATTTTTATTCCAAAATCAATTTTAGATTAAATAATTAAGACTTTATTTATATATTATTATATTTATTATATATCTGATTATATTTGTGTAATTTTATTATGTTATCAACTTAGAAATTTCTAAAAGTTTGGAGGTTTTTATAGCTATTAATATTTTATATCTGTCTTTATTTATTATAAATTTATCACTTTAATTTATTTTTAATCTTTTCAAACATTAAAATAAAATCATTTAACAGTTACATGATTAAATAAAATCTTAAATTAATCTATTATTTTATTATTAACTTAATTTTTTTTTATAACATTTTATATTATATACTTTTAATTATGTTATTTTAATATTTATATGATATGGGAATAATCTATTGTAGATCTGATTTATATCTGAAGAATATAATCTAGATAAATAAATTATTCATTTTATAATATATATAAAATAATATTTTTATCAAAAATATTTATATAAAGTAAATATTGCTATTTTGTTTCAATCTATATTAATTCTTTTAATATTCAACTTAATTACTATGATATTGTTTCCAATATGTGCTTATTATTTATTTTTCGAAATAACTTATAGCCAAATATAGTAATCTAATTGAAGTTAGTTCATATTATATTCTCATTTTTATGGATAAATTCTTAATAAATAAAAATTTTAATACTTTTGGTCATTAATACTATTTTTCTTGTTACTCTCTCAACATAATTAGATGATTTTAAATCTCTAATTTATAAAATAGAGCATTATATCAACTATTAATATTAAATTTAATTATAAAAAATGTTCACATTTATAATTATATTCTCATTGTGTTTATCATTATATTGATATCATATTGAAATAATTTATAATATATTCAGAATATATATATTTCTAAAATAGTGAATTGATATGTTTAAATAATAAGATAATATAATCACTAGTTAAATTTGTGAGCATTGTACTAATACATCTAGAGACTTATTATAAGAGATATATACTAATATAGTTAAAATAATATATATAACATATATTATATCAATGCGGTGTGTACAAGCGTATGACTGGTACCACAGTGAAACTTTAATTCATATACGTTACTATTTTCTATGCATATTAATTAGGAATTATGATAAATATAACGTAGTCCGGTAAACGAAATGAAATAGAATGATATATGTGACTACGTTGAAAATATGCATATCTTGATAATGGATAAAAGTACTACTAATTCAATACAAGGTAATGTCCGTCAATTTATGTAAGGGTTTCTTATAGGAATTAATTAAGGAAGTATAGAGATACTATGTAAGTACTCTTAATAATCCAATAGTTTCTAATTTGTAATGACAGATTATCTCTATATTAGTTCTATGTGATATCTCTCTGTCAAATACTATATTCAACCAATTACATATTAGATAGTATGTCTATATTCCTTTACTCAAACTTATTAATTAGGATGATAACTGCAATTAGGAAAATAAGAAAAGAAATGTTCTTAAAATAATGTTCATACGTCATCTTTCTTGACCCTTATCTGTTTCTAATGTTCTCTTGTCTTAAAAAAATGTGAAACCTAATAACTTTAATTGATACTGTTTCTAAATAAGTTTACTTTTGTTACTTTCTCAATAGGTGAACTATGAACTCTTAGGTCTGCTTTCTCATTAAAGTTCTTGCTTGCTTAATTATTAAATGTCAAAGTGTAACGAACTATTAACTACTAGTCTGCTCTAAAGTTCTTTTTGTTCTTATCGCTAAAATTAGTCTATATAATTTTACTTATAATTATAAATTATATTTTTCTTAATTTGGAATTCAGCTCATTATATATTAATATTAATTACCAATTCTAGTTTATAAAGTTCTAGAAAGAACTATAATATAACCCTTTTTCTGAATTATTAATTTGTGATACTCTGAAGATTAACAAAATTTCTACAATATTTGTTCAATTAATAGAACATTTAAAAAAAAATTCTCTCTGTATCTTTATTACAGAAGCAAATTTTTTCGTTCTTGATGTTATTTCTTAAAGTTTAAGGACATTGTTCTTATCTATAATGACTCTTGAATGTATCTCTTAGTAAACTAATTTTCTTGGTTCTTTCTTTTTCTTTCCAACTCAGAGATTTGGCAGAGTGTGTTGTGTAAAAGGAAAGGTTTCTAAAAATTATAGAACTCTATAATTATCTTAAATGTTCTGCTAATGACCTTATTAATATAAACCTTTTATTATTTCTTTCTTAAAAAATTAAATTTTTCTTAAATTTTTTTGAAACTTTATTTTACTTAAGCAACATCTTTTAACATATATATAAATAGAAAATATACAAGATTTTATATATTTATTATAAAATAAAAATAACATTACTTTAATATAATCAAAAGTCAATTGGCTTCACTTCAAAATTCACATAAATAATTTAACTGAAATACATTAAATCGTGAAATTTCTACTTTTCAAAATTTAATAATAAAGGTAATATGTAGTATCATTTTCTCTTATACTTTTTTATCTTTTAAGGACTTTTCAAAATAAAGATAAAAAAAATTTAATTAATAAACATATTAATATTATTATCTCGATCCATAACGACGTATATAATTAATATTGCATATATACTATGTTTTAAGATTTATTTGGTGTAGTAAATATGCATAATAAAAAAAAGAAATTGAATTTAAAAAATAAAAAATTTGATACATAATTAACAGAATAAACTAAATACATAACACACACTAAAAAAACAAAGCTATACATAATATATATAACATGAAGTACTTGTTGAGCTTATAAGGACTACTAAATCCTAAGTCTCATATACTGACGGATAGTAAGATTATATATATTTACTATCTCAGCATCCGCGGATAGTCTCACCAATAATATATCTAACCCATCTCGCATACACTCCCATATTAAGTAAATACATAATAGATGCCAGGCCGTCAGCGGCCAACCACATGGACCCCCAAAAGATAAATATAATATATTTCCCCTAGATTTATTAGAAACCAATAGAGGGTCTATTTTTGGGTTATGCCAAATTATTTTTATTTTTATTATTTAATAACAGCCATTTAGGAAAATATTAACCTGAGGTTTAATATTTTCTTCGTTTCCTCAAATTAATAAATAAATTAATAATTAATATAATTAATATATATTTATAATTAATATATAATAAATAATATTAATATTATATATAATAAATAATATATATAATTTATAATTATTAATATTAAAAGTATTCAATAACAATTTAAACATTTTAATGACAATAATTAACACTGTTGCATAATAATGCTAATGATTCATAATTAATTTAATAAATATAATTCAATATATTAATTAATAAATTAATTTAAATTATTAATAATAGTATTATAATTAATAAATATATTTAATATAAATTATATAATTCTAATTTAATTGCATTGGTCTGGTATATGGAGGCAGAAGTGGTTATTGACGGTGAATAAGAAACTGAAAAGGCTATATATAGACATAATCAGAAGCATGAATTCAGATGTTTTTCGCTCTCTCATCATGAGAGTGATTAGGTGCTAAAAGTCTCAAATATAATTTTATCGGTCTAATTTAATAATAACAATGTCCATATTTTCATATCTCAAATTGCACATTGTCTATTTATAGACATTGTATTAATTACTATCTCCATTGCTGTGATTAATATTATATCAATGACGTTAATTATCCACATCTCAATTATAATTAACTTCTTAACTCTTTTTTACATTTACTCAATATAATAGTCTATATAATAATATATAATAATAAAATTGTGAATGTATAGTTATATATATTAATAACTTATATATCACTGTTTTTCTTGTGTTGCTGCATTTAGATCAACTTGAAAAAATAATTTAATTTAGATAGCCCATTAAATAGAATTTTTCTATCAAATTGATATAAACAGGATAAAATCGCAAATTTTCAGTACTCATACTATATCATATAACTACCATTATTAAACAATAAATCTACTCTTATGGGAGTTTTATGAAATATAGCTAATGGATCAATTAAAATAATATATTGCATGATATATATTTAAATCATAAAAATTCTAATTTCAATTATTATTTAAATATTAAATTTACTCTTAATGTATTAAAAAATATTATACATAAAATAAACTTTTTATATATGAAGACGTGAATTTTAAATCTAAGTAGTACTCATCTTAAAATACTTTTAGATAAAAGTACTTAAATATAAATAAACTAAAATTAAATAATTATATATCTAATTATACATTATATTATTAAATTATAAAATTATTTAAATAGAATATTATATTTAGACATACTATAAATAATATTACTAATGAATAATAATATCTATCATGATTAAATAAAACATTAATAAATCTCAAAGTGAAATCAATCAATTAATAACTTATATATAGATAATTGAAATAAATATATGTAACATAATAATCTATAAATATAATTAAAATAACTTAAAGTTATTATTTATTATTTTTACGGTAATTCTTCTTTTCGACTACGACTCCCTTACAACAAAGGAAAGTCGTAATTTACTGCACACCATATTAACAGGACTCCAACACCCGAGACTACACACGACACACCCAGATGACATCAACGGAAATCTCACTACTTTAACAAACTTTCCAGATAACAATTTACGATGCCTTCTCTCTCACTCCAACCAGAACTTTGTGACCAATCCTCTCTGACTCTCCCTCAAATTCTATGTTGAACTCCTGTACCCTACTCACCATCATACCTTCCACTCTACAAACCCCAATAATTATATATAAACACAGAAAAAACCACTCAATCACCCGACCTTTGGTAAAGCCTCCTCGACCTGGACTTTGTATTCATTTCGGACTTCCCAAAGACCCAACCTAAAATAGGTGGATAAATAAGCCTCTTATCTTTCTAATTGGTTTACTTTTTTTTATGTAGATGAAATTAAATTTTCTGTCACCTCTTAATTTGAATACAGCTTTCACTTATTATACTGTATTTATACTGTAGTATACTATATATAATTATACCTGTTTGTACTTATGGTATATATTATTATAATTATTAATATAAATATTATCAATTATTAAACACTGTTAACTGTTATTCACTATTATTATACAATTAAATATGTTAAATTATAAATAAATCTTTTTATATAAATAATTTTACTTATTATTATTATTTTAAGATGTTTATTTTATTATTAATTGGGTTTATTGATAATTGTTGGAAAGGAATCCAGAAAGAAGATTATCGCGGTAAAACTCAGAAAAATCAAGTTAAGAGTATTGAAAAATTAATACCATTATTTGCATAGGTATACAAAGTAATAGCAATTTGGAACTTGAAAAATCAAATGTGAAAGAAAAAATACTTATATTTTAAAAAAATAAATACATTTTGATCTATGAATTTAAACCTCAACAGTACCTATTTATTATTGCGTTTCTGGACACCTATGGGCACAGAGCGGTTCGTTAACTCTAACTCATGAAAATGGGTTGTTTGCATAGGTCCTTCACACATATCGATTATCCGTTATTATACTTATATATTAAATAAATGATATCCCTTTCTCTCTTTCTTTCCGGTGTTGGTGGTATTGAAGCGCGGAGAAATGGAGGTAAAAATATATGTAAGTATAGAATATTGGCAAAGTTTGTCTGAGCTAATACTTAATGCTTAAACTCTCTAAACAATCAAATGATTCTCCAACTAATGAATTATAAGTCTTTATATATTGGGAAAACAAACATCTTTTTTCTTAAAAAGAAAATATTTATCTCAATATTTAATCGAAAATTGTAAGATACGAAAAATTTAAGAAGTCAATATAGATAATTAATGATTACTTGTATGAATGACATATCATTACTTTTAATACCGCAATCAAGCTAGTCACGCCATGATGAATGTAATCTTTAGTTACTTGCCCTTTCGACCTAATAGTAATACGTGAAAATGATTTTAATCCAAGTCAATTATTCAATGTCCATCTTTTATTTCCATCCACCCCCCCCCCCCCCCCTTTCACATAAGCATTCAAACTAAAATGGTAATCATACTGAGTCTACAAATAAAATAAAGTAAAATTACCACTCTGTAATAATAATAAAAGCATAATAATAAATAATTAATAATATAAACAGAAAAATGTTAACTCAAAAGACCACGTAACAAAAAAACCATAACGTGTACAGAAAAATAAATAAATGTACAGAAAAAAA
>JABUQX010132462.1:0-10000 GCA_015478945.1 Trachelipus rathkii | reverse complement strand
GAGAGAGAGAGAGAGAGAGAGAAGAGAGAGAGGAGAGAAGAGAGAGGAGAAGAGAGAGAAGAGAGAGAGAGAGAGATTTAGAGGACTACTTTTTGAAATATTTCACAAGCTGAAAACATTATTAGAAACATAAAGTATAGTAAATAAAGTAGGTTATTTCAAGTTAGGAGAAAAATTTGACAGCATAAGATTTAAAAATAGAGTAACATTACTGATACAGGTTAAAAGGATTAAAATTTAGTTTTTCTGCTGATATGACAAAGTTTGGGAGAAGTAAAAAGATCTTGTAAGATGCTACTAGTTTTATATTTATTGTTAGGACAAGATATTGATATATATGATATTGATATAGATATTGATATGATAGAATGATATGATATGATATGATATATATATATATGATATGATATGATATGATATGATTGAATAATATAATATGATATGATATGATATGATATATATTGATATGATATGATGATGATATGATATGATATTGAATGATATATATATAATATATATATATATATATATATATATATATATATATATATAATATATATATATATATTATATATATATATTATTAATAATAGTTGAACCCACGAGCATAGCCCTATTCTAGGAGGGGAACTTCTCTAGGTAAATTTCTAACCTGCGAACGTCCAGACTAGAGATCAAACCCGGGGTCATTGTTCATGCGACTATTGTCGGCTATACCGACGAATATATATTATATATATGTAAATGTTGTTAAAATTTTTAACATCTATGTATCATTGATTATACTATATATATATATATATATATATATATATATATATATATAAATATATATAATTATGTGTGTGTGTGTTTGTGTGTGTGAGTGTGCAGAATATTATATGGTAAAAAAAACTATGTAAATAAATGGGTGTATATATTAAGTTGTATGCATGTACGCATTTACTTTACATTTAATATGTATGTATATTATATCTTCTTTATCTTACTATTGAGATTTTACCCAATTAGGAATAACAAAAATAAATGTTAGCAAACTTTGCAGTCGTGCATTTACTCGCTTGTGTGACTCCTATGTACGTTTTAAACTCTTACACACATATGTGAATTTATTTTCGAAACGATCAAATATCATTTTAAAGATTTAAACAAATGGTGTGTAAAATTAAACAATTTTTTTCTTTTTCTTTTTATTTTAATTAAAAAAAAAAAAAAAAAAAAAAAAAAAAAACGTTTCCTAAAATTTGTTCTACATTTTTTTTGGACTTTTTTTGGGGAAATATTTTATGATTTTTATTATTTTATTTTTAAATTAACTTTTCTTTTTCTTTTTAGATTCAATATGTTAAGAGTTGATAAAGTGGAAAACGCTAATCAATCACTATGTAAATATAGTCCTTAATGTAATCGCTAAGAGTAACGTTAACGAGTAAGCCATAGACATCTGTTTGCCTTTCATTATTTTCACAATTCATTACTTCTTTTTTACCCAAAATATTTTGTATTAAAATTAGGGGTTTAGGGGGGGGTAGAAAATGAATGAGAGTGAGGGGGGAGAGTATTAAGAGAGAGGAAAAAGGACAATAGGAAGGAAGGAAAAAATAGGAAAATACTAGGAAAATAGGAGAGTATGAACAATGAACAAAGGACTATAAGGAGAGTGGAAAATAAAAATTCTACGAAAGAGAAAGGATATATAAATAAGAAAGCATAAAAGGGGAGATAAATTTAAAGAGAAAAAGGAAAGTAACAAGAAAGAGAGAGAAGAGAGTGGGAGAGAAAAAGACAAAAGAAAGCGAGTAAGAGGAAAAACACTAGGAAAAGAAGAAAGTATACAGAGTTAATAAAGGACGAAAATAAGAGAGAGAGAAAGAAAAATATTACTCAAGAGGATGAAGAAAGAGAGTAAAAAAAGATATAAGAGAGAGAAAATAGAGAAAAAGAGAAAAGATAAGAAAGAGAGGAAGAAAAGGAAGTAGCTGCAAAGAGTAAGAGTACAGAACGAGGGGAAAGTAATAGGAAAGTACGAGCAATTTAATCTTTAATTTTAGAAGGAAAGTTAAATGGAAAGTCTTTGCCTGGATCGGGAATATGCCAATGGTCTCAATTTCAAAACGGAAATCTTAATGGCTTATATTAGATTTTATGTTCTATTTCTTATTCTAAAGTCAAATGCATATTTATACAAAGGCTAATTAATAGTATACATAGCATAAATAGTCTACATAGAAATGTGGACACAATTTTAATTCATATGACTGTACGCTGTACATCAAATTATACAGCATTTAAATATATATATATATATATATATATATATATATATATATATATATATATTTATATATATATATATATATATATATATAATATATATAATATTATATATATATATAATAATTATATATATATATATATATATATAAATATAATATATATTATATATATATATATATATATTATATATATATATATATATATATAGCTATATAAATAAAAATATAGATATTATATATATATATATATATATATATATATATATATATATATATATATATATATATATATATATATATTATATATATATATTATACTTCTCTATATTATTTATATACATTTACAATACACTATCCTATAATATATATAAATATTATTAATATTATTATATATATAGTAGTGATTGGCCGCCAGTTTGACCTCCTCCACCCTTTTCGATATGAAGGACTAGAGTTATAGGTCTGAAACTTGGAATATAATGTATATATGGGATAAGCACGAATCCGTGTAATTTTCAAGTCTGTAGGATGTATATAGAGGGGGGTCACCCCCGAGGGTGGACGCCGATATAGCGCTTACGCCCTTGTGGCGTGATCTGAGTGGGTGAGTTTAGGCCTAACGAGCGTTTTGGGCGCCGACCATTTGGAGGTCAACAGGACGAAGGTCTGTTTGACGACAGGACATCGACTTGAGCGCGCGCGCACACACACACACACACATTATTATTATTATTATTATTACGTCGAAGAAGTGTTTCCGAAGGAAACACTTCTGAGTTGTTTTAATACCCCTTCTACGTATCCTTCATTAGGGTTGGCAGAGCACCGGTATCTTGCGCACCCGCACCGCACCGCACCGCACCGCATCGCCCCGTGCCGTAGCGCTCCGCTTTCGACTCATCCTCTAGAGTTTTTTATTATTATTATTATTATTATTATTATTATTATTATTATTATTATTATTATTATTATTATTATTTTTATTATTATTATTATTATTTATTATTATTTTTGTTATTATTTCCACCGCGGTTTCTTCTTCGCATCCGGTTCTGAATCCGATATATATCTACATGGGTTAGGGTTATCGTATCTGGTTAAAATTTGGAGGGGTGTTAGATGGAGAGGTAACTCGTCGTAGACGAGGTTACGTCCCGTGGGTCCCCCAAAAGGGGACCCCACCCCCATTAAAAATCGAAGTGTTCGTAAATGGCTGAAATTTGGTGAGAGGATTCAGAGTTAGTTTCTAGAAAGAGTTAGCTATGGGAATCTGAGGAGTGGTCCGGCACCGGTGCGAGAGCCACTGCGGTGCCCGAGTTAATAAAACAGTGCGTATAACAACAATCTTGTTGTTTTATAAAAGGTTATCGAGGTCGTGATCTCGAATCATTGATGTTAATAAGTCCGTGTTAGGGTGTCTTGGACCCCCCATTAGGGGGTCCCGACTGAAAAAAAAGAGCACAGGAGTGCAGAAAACAAAAGAAGGAAGAAGAAAGGATGAAAGATGAATAAAAAGAGGGAGAAGAATGAGGAAGGTGGAAGAAGAATGTAGGAAGGAGGAGTTAGAAGGGGACAGCTGCACCGGTGCTGGTTCCGGTGCGGTGCCGAGTTATCTAATATTAGTGTAATATACCAATATTTGGTGCCTTATATATTTTTCGAGTCTGTAGATTATCGAAAATAATGGTTCAGAACCATCAGAAATAAAAAATTAAATAAATAAATAACATAAATTTTCTTACTTTTTATGTTTATAACTTAACAAATTTACGTTTTTCACAACCCTAAAGCAGCGTAATCACTTTTACCCCCCCTCCTGCACCTCCTGACATCTGTGATCTATGTGACCTATTAGATTCAAGGTCACATTCGAGTTATCATTTGAATAAACATAACATAAAATCAAGTTCTTTTATACACTGAACCAAATATGTACGTAACAAAGTTTTCTCAGTAGTATAAGCTTACTTAGCATTTTCATTCATTGAACTATAATATACCCACAACGAGAAACTGTAGCCCATTCTTAACACGAATAAATGGGTAAACATTAACAAAGGACCAACTTAACACCAGTAATTACTAGCCAATTCATCCAAAACGTAACTTATTCACACTTTGACACGTATATCTCTAAAACATAAACAATTGTTAATTTTACATGAACATGGTAATATTTAACAAAAATTACTATAAATTGTGTAATTATATACAGGACCTGCGAAAGTATGCCTAACATAACACAACAGACGAATAAACAGCCGATCATTAACAACTAGTCAAGTAAATGTCGAACATAGAGAAGTAAAACAAGTTTTCATTTTCATAACATATAATTTTCATTGAAAAGAGCTTTATATAAATACATAAAAACATATAAATACATAAAAACATAGGTTTATATTTTAAATATATTAATTCATCTAATCAGAGAACATAGGATTCATGTTGGGTACGTTCTATATATCTCTCTAAGATTCAACATTCCTTTAAAAGGATGAAAGTATAATGCCTTCAGCAACACTAACCATTTTTCGGGCATTATTTGATTCAGCACACTCATTCTCTCATACAGAGAGAAGTAAACTTATCCAGGCTGATAGTTATAACGCACTCCTGTATACTATTATACGGGAAACCCACATGTTTCGGTATAAATATCATAGATTACACCATGTGATATATGTATTATGTCCTCAAGAATGTCAACATCAGTTAAGAAGATGTGATGTTAATTCGTTTTTTATTTTAAGCAATGCTGTAATATTTTCAGGATGTTCGAACTGTGAAACCTATACACGTACGCATTGAAGAGTTCCACAATCAGGGTTTCCAAAGTTGCGAACATCAAGGTTTTAAATACTCGTCACATATGAGAAACGCAGCGTCTTATTCATATTATGGACCTCTCACACTGTCACCTCTGACAGTATTTCACTACTCAGTCGAACCATGGGATACGATTACCCTTATTCCTCTAGCCATTGCAGCAGCGATGTCGATTAACTTGATGAATCCATCAGCAACAAAACGAATAAAGGTTATATTTTGACTCTCTGGCCAGGAATACAAGCAATGTATCGGTTATCCATCCAGGTTGACGATAAAATTTTATTGACACAACATTGGGAATCGAAAGTCCTTCGTGAAATATCAACAAAACGACGCTGGAGATGCGGGAATGTCAATCGTGACCAGTACAGCCGGAAAAATATCCTAACTGAAGGAAATCGTATGCGTAAACAACCCTTTTAATTGTAATGAGATTCTTTCTTTCAACCAATCAGAAGAAAGTAAACAAGAAATTGACACAACGCACGAACGAACCATATCAGTTTCAAAAGGGGTATATACTTCTCGTTAGACAACTACAACAACAACAACCAACAACAACAAACAACAACAACAACACAACAACAACAACAACAACAACAAACAACAACAATAACCATTTAGTACCAAAAATAAGTTCTTTTATAAACCAAACCAACGAATATTGCTAACTAACATTGTTTTCACAATTACATAAAGCCTAACATAGCATTACCAGAACTAAGAACATAAAATGCACAATGACAAACCTAACACAACCTTACGCTAGAATAAACAAACTAACCAATAACAAAGTTTCCTACTTAATAGCAGTAAAAGTACCATAGCACAGCATACAAAAACGTAACCTATTCACTTTTTTTCAAAGCATATCTCTAACATTATCAATTGTTAAGTTTTACATTAACAACTGATTTACGTAGCATTTAGACTATCATTCGGATAAACATAGTGCAAAATTAGTTTCTATATACTAACATGAATATATGCTAAATAACAAAGGTTTTCATAATTAATATAGCTAACATAGCATCATATGAACTAAGAAATAATGTACAACCGAACAAACAACACAACTTAAGCAAGAAGAGTTGTTAACATTAAAAAAAGCTCCACACATTAACACCTGTTAAAGTAACTAACATTCATACAAAACGTTAACCTATTCTACTTCTTTCAAGCATAATCTCTAACTAACGTTAATGTTTTTTGTGAAGTAGTTCGATTTACAGATTTATCATAATCTGTCAATTAACATTTCGAACCGGCGTTAACTTAATCGTCACATTGTTTATCCAAACATAACACAAAAATAAGTACTTTATATACTAACCATCGAATATAATGCTTAACAAACAAAAGCTTTAGCATCAATAAAGCTACCATATCATAACGCAACTAAGAATAAAGGCAAACTTAACATACCCCGTGTATGAATTATCAGCTAACATCCTGAAAAATTCCCTACTGCAAAGGTAATAGCTAATAGTCACACAATACTCGAATATGTTCCTACTATTTCTCCACATCATCAGCAACAGGTTAACGCCGCATCATCTAAAACAAAAATTCCCTCTTAACAAAGTGACAATCTTTACAAGATAGCCAACATCATCCTGCTGTGCAATTAGCACCATCTTCATCAAAGTGTCATCCGTTTTGAGTATAACATCAACATTCAATTGTCCTAACTGAATTAAACATAGACATTAGCAAATTTCTAGGGCAAACCTAACATTACCCAGCAAAAACTTAACCTAGGCTGCACGTTTCTAACACATCATCGTCAGACCACTCAGTTCATTTCTTACAAATAAACACTTCATCCTCTGTCAATAATCATGTTATTTTTGCACCATTGTTCATTAGTAATAATTTAACATAAACGTACCTAACTTACGAATAATAAACAGTTTTCATTAATCCAGTAAATCAACCCCCCATCCCTGCAGTCCCCTAACCCGTCCCACCTGCCTGTGATCTAATCTGAACTAATGATTTCAAGTATATTTCAAGGTATCATTTTGGAACAAACATAACAATAAAAATAAGTTCTTTATATACTAAACAACGAATATATGCTTAACCAACAAAATTTTAGCATCAACTAAAGCTAACAATCATAACTGCGACTAGAATATAATGTACAAAATTGCCAAACCTAACATACCTCACGTATGAATAATCAACTAACATCCTGAAAAATTCCCTACTGATAAGGTAAAGTAGCTAACAGGTCACACAATACTCGAATATGTTCCCACGTTTTGAATATTAACAAAAGGTTAAAGCATTATTATCTAAACCAAAATCCCTTACAAAGTGACCAATCTATTCAAAAATGCACATCTTGAACATGAATGACACTATCCTTCAGTCAAAGTTGTCACTCATGTCGAGTATAACATCATTTGACTATGAATAAACGTTAGACATTAGCAAAAGTCTAGGGCAAACCTGACATTATTCAACAAAAACCTAACTAGGCTCACGTTTTCTACACATCATCGTCAGTTAAAACAGTAAATATCTTACAAAACTCATCATTCTTAACAAATCAGTGTTATTTCCACATTGTCAAAGTAAATTTAACATAACGTACTTAACTTACGAATAAACAGTTTCATTAACCACGAGTATCTAAAGCAACACATTTACCTTCCGAGAGAAAACCAAGGGGGATGCGCCCCTTGAAAGGATGTGAATCCTGCGAGGGGGGGATCACCCGAAGGGGTGTAAGCGGCTTTACCCTCCGAAGAGGGGTAAGGCCTCAGCCCTTTGGGCTGAGGGCCCAAAGCCCGCTTGTTGATAATGTCAGGTTTGCCCGAGAATTTTGCGAATGTCTACGTTTATTCATAGTCCAAAATGATGTTATATTCGAGACGAGTGACACTTTGTTGAAGATAGTGTCAATTCATAGTTCAAGATGGTGGCATTTTTGATAGATTGGTCCACTTGTAAGGGATTTTGTTATATTAGATAATACGGCTTTACCTGTTGTTAATATGCTCAAAAAGTGGGAACATATCGAGGTTTGTGTGACCTGTTATAGCTACTTTTTACCTTGATTCAGTAGGGAATTTTCAGGTGTTAGTTTGATTATTCGATACGTGAGGTATGTTAGGTTTGCATATGTACATTATATTTCCTAGTCGCTGTTATGAATTGTTAGCTTTATTGATGCTAAACTTTGTTGCGTAAGCATATATTCGTTTCTTTGAATTTTAAGAAAAACTTATTTTTATGTTAGTTTGTTCAAAATGTTATACTAAATTATGACTTGAATCATTAGTTCAATAATCACAGGCAGGTGGGACGGGTAGGGACTGCAGGGATGGGTGTTTGATTTACTGGATTAATGAAAACTGTTTATTCGTATGTTAGGTACGTTATGTTAAATATTACTATGACAATGTGAAAATAACACTGAATTGTTAGAGAAATGATGAGTTTTTGTAAGATTATTACTGTGTTAACTGAACGATTGATGTTGATAGAAACGTGAGCCTAGTTAAGTTTTGCTGGGTAATGTTAGGTTTGCCTTAGAATTTTGCTAATGTCTATGTTTATTCATAGGTCAATTGATGTTATACTCAAAACGGATGACACTTTGATGAAGATGGTGTTAATTCATAGTTCCAGATGTTGGTATCTTTGATAGAGTGGTCACTTTGTTAAGGGATTTTGTTAGATAATTTGGGCTTACCTGTTGCTGATTATGTTGAGAAAAGTAGGAACATAATCGAGTATTGTGTGACCTATTAGCTACTTTACCTTGATAAGTAAGGAATTTTCAGGATGTTAGCTGATTATTCATACACGAGGTATGTTTAAGTTTGCCTTTATTCTTAGTTGCGGTTATTTTATGATATGTTAGCTTTATTGAGCTAAAGCTGTTGTCTTGGTTAAGCATATATCGATGGTTGGCTATATAAAGAACTTTTTTTGTGTTTGTTTGGATAAAACTTTGTTATGTTACAATTATTCATTGGTTTGTATGATAATTGGTCAAGATTATGATAAATCCTTTTTTAAATATTACTATGTACAAATGTAAACATTAACGTTAATATGTAAGAATATGCTTAGAAAAAGTATGAATAGGTTACGTTTTGTATGCAGTGTTTAGTTACTTTTACAGTGTTGTTAAGTGTTGGAGCTTTGTAATGTTACACTTTATTCTTGCTTAAGTTGTGTTAGTTTGTCGTTGTCCATTATTTTCTTAGTTCATATGATGCTATGTTAGCTATTATTAATATGAAAAAGATTGTTCATGTTAGCAATATCAATTGGTAGTATATAAAGGAACTCATTTTGCACCCGTTACCCGTTTCAGTTAGACTAAAATGGTTACGGGAATCTGTATCCTCACGTAAAATATTAACAATATGATATGTTAGAGATTGCTTGAAAAAGAGTGAATAGGTTACGTTGTATGCTGTGCTAGTACTTTACTGCCTAATTAGTATGGAACTTTGTATTGTTAGGTTGTTTAATTCTACGCGAAGGGTGTTAGGTTTTGTCATTGTGCCTTATATTCTTAGTTCTGGTAATGCTATGTGAGCTTTATTAATGTGAAAAAACAATGTACGTTCAGCATATATTCCCGATTGGTTGGTTTATAAAAGAACTTATTGTACTATGTTATTGTTTGTTTGTTGTTGTTGTTGTTGTTTTTGTTGTTGTTGTTGTGATGAGGCTATTGTTGTTGTTGTTGTTGTTGTTGTTGTTGTTGTTGTTGTTTTTGTCTAACTAGAATATATACCTTTTTTGAACTGATATGGTTCGTTCGTGCGTTGTATTCTTGTTTACTTTCTTCTGATTGGTTGAAGGAAAGAATCTCATTACCTATAAGGGTTGTTTACGCATACGATTTCCTTCAGTAGGACAAT
>JABUQX010132461.1:30000-31034 GCA_015478945.1 Trachelipus rathkii | reverse complement strand
CAGCCAGTGTGAGTGTAAGTAAGTGTCTATGGGTAAACTGTAAGTGTCATAGTGAATGTGTATAAGAATGTAATAGTGAATGTGTGTGTGTGTGTGTTGTATATTCTTGTATAAGTGTAAGAAAAGTGTAAATGTAGAAGTGTCTATATAGGTAGTAGTGTCCTTAGTGAATGTGTGTATAGGTGTCATAGTGAATGTGTGTGTGTATAAGTGTAAGTGTGTGTGTATTGTATGTGTGTGTGTGTGTGTGTGTGTTTGTGTAGTGTGTGTGTGTGTGTGTGGCGTGTGCATGTGTGTGTATGTGTGGCGTTCTAACAATAATAACAATATAAATGAAGAAACAAATAAATAACTTTCTAGTACATAATAATAAAAATAAAATAAAATAATAATAAAATAATAATAAAAATAATAAAAAAAATAATAATAAAATAAATAAAAGTATTAAACCAAAATAAAGAAAATGTGGTGTTAATAAATATATATATGTGGATTAAAACAGTAAACAGAAGTTAGCTTAGTGAAGCAGAAAGTTAAAACAGTAAAGCAGAAAGATAAAGCAGTAAAAAACTTGAAAGTTACAAAAGCAGTAAAAGCAGAAAGTTAAACGATAAAGCAGTAAAACAAAAATACTAATCCCTTAGGTGTTAGACAACACCTCTATTGATTTACTCTGATTTAATGCTGGAGTATCTTATGTGAGTTAAAAACAGTGTAAAAACTGAAAGATCGAAAACGATAAAGCAGTAGAAACAAAAGCATACCTAATCCCTTAGGTATTTAGGTAACACCTCTATTGATTTACTGATTTTACTTTGAAATACTCTGTATATTTAAATAAATATATGAGTTAAGCAGTGAGTTAAAACAACAGTAAAGCAGATAGTTAAAGCAGTAAAAGCCGAAAGTTAAAGCAGTAAAGCATGAGTTAAAGCAAAGCAGTAAACAAAAGCATACTAAATCTGCCAGATATTAGGTAGCAACTTTCATTGTTACAAGTTGCTGCTTTAAAACTGTAAAAATATATATTTTTT
>JABUQX010132461.1:22500-25000 GCA_015478945.1 Trachelipus rathkii | reverse complement strand
GCAAAATGTATTGTACCTTATAAACAGCTTTTTATCAGTTTACTTTTAATTCACTTATTCTGGAGCTTTAATTTACAAACTGTGCAAAAATATTTGCATTAGTATATATATATATATATATATATATATATATATATATATATATACATATATATATATATATATATATATATACCATATATATATATATATATATATATATATATATATATATATATATATATATTTTTATAAAATTTTTTTTTCTATATATATATATATATATATATATATTATGAAATTTTTGCCGATGACGATGACGATGACGATTAGAGCAAATTTTGCCGATGACGATGACGATTAATTGAAAAAAACTATTTTAAAAATTTCTCTCTCTTTACTCTCTCTCTCTCTCTCTAGATATATATATATATATATATATATATATATATATATATATATATATATATATATATATATTTTTATATATATATATATATATATATATGTAAAAGCTGTAGAAATGAGAGACAGTGGGTTCAACCTCCCGAAATTATTTTAGAAGGTAAAATCTCAATCTTGTTCTTAGAAATAATAATAATAATAATAATAATAATAATAATAATAATAATAATAATAATAATAATAATAATAATAATAATAATAATAATAATAATAATAATAATAATAATGAACAATTATAACTGTTTTAATCCGTTAATATTAGGTTGGTTAATTTGGAGTTAAGTTTGGTTGGTTAAGTTATAGGTTAGGTTAGGTTACCCCAAAATTTAATGTATTTACCCTAAAATTATTAAAATAACGATACATTAATTATTGATTTTTGCTCCTGGAGTCAACCACTTATAAATAGCCTAATAATAATAATAATAATAATAATAATAATAATAATAATAATAATAATAATAATAATAATAATAATAATAATAAGAATAGTTAATCAATGCAAATGAAACTATTTATTAATAGTGGGGAAATGATGAGACAAATGTTCTATTGTCTCGGAACTGTTTCTTCGTCAAGTGGCTGTTTCCTCATACATGTATATCTTAGGCCAGGGACTTAAATGTAAGGTTTCCAAGTTTGCAGATGATATCTCAATAAAGAATAATGATGGATGTATAAAGATTTAAAAGATAGGGAGCTGTAATCGTTGATGGGATGAGCAGGTTCATTCCTTCTTCAGCTAAATTTTCTTTCCTCATTCATTCCTTCTAAAACTAAATCTTTCTTTCCTCATAATCCATGGTTCGATCGTGCTTATTCTCTGGCCATTCAGGCTAGAGACAGTGCCTATCGGGTGTGGAAAAATTCTCTTTCTCTATCACTCGCTAATTTTCATTCAGCTAGAAATCGTTGCAGGGATATTCTTCGACGAGCAAAGCTGGCTTTCATCAAAGGAAAGTGCGCTAACCTCCTTGGTTCTCCTACTGACAAATCTTTCATCTCTAGCAACTTCTGTAAATCTGCCTTTCCTCCTCTTATTCGATCTGATCATTGTGTTGCTAATTCTCCAACTGAAAGGCTAATCTCTTCGGCCACTCACTCAACTATATTCTCTATGACTCAATACTAGCACTTTCCCTCAGTGTTGGAAGCTCTCACATGTCCAACCTATTCCGAAAAAAGGAAGCCGCTCTGATCCTTCTAACTATCGCCCTATTGCTCTCACTTGTATTCTATCTAAGATCTTTGAAACCCTTCTCAACTCACTTCTTAGATCATCTGGAAACTCACTCCAATCGCCAGTACGGCTCTCGTTGCACGAAGTCTACTGGCGATATACATTCCTATCTAACCGATTTATGGTTTTTCGCTCTTAGGAACAGGGAGACTTGCGTGGTGGCGCTTGACATATCAAAGGCTTTTGATCGAGTATTGCACTGCTCTAACAGCTCCCCTCCTTTGGGTTTCCTCCTTCTCTTTGCTTACTTATATCTAGCTTTCTTTCAAATCGCTCAATATCGGCTGTTGTTGATGGGGCGACTTCTTCTTCTTTTCTGTCAATAGTGGTGTTCCTCAGGGTTCTGTCTTATCTCCTACTTTATTCCTACTTTTCATTAATGATCTTCTCACCTGCACATCTAACTCTATCCACTCGTATTCCGATGACTCGACCCTTCATTCTTTAACTCATATCAATTCTACTCCCACTTTTACTTCTGGAATTGCCTCTCGTCTTAATCTTTCCGATTTTTATTCTCGGTGATGTGGATAGAATTTACTTAAATTCTTTAAAAACCCAACTTTTACAAATCTCCTTCTCCAAAATACCTTCTAACTTTCCTGTCTCTTTCGACGGTTCTGTCGTCTCTTCTGTTGACAATATAAACATCCTTGGCCTTAACATGAACAAAAAAATGTCTTGGAAACCTCACATCACAATGGTTGCTAGGGCGGCCTCAAAGAACTGGAAATTCTGTTTAGACTGTGAGACTTTCCTCCTTTTCTCAGTTGCTCCGCTAGACAAAAAGGTCTCATCCGCCCCTTCATGTGAATT
>JABUQX010132461.1:0-10000 GCA_015478945.1 Trachelipus rathkii | reverse complement strand
CTCGTTGTAATTTAAGGACTTCCAAAACTATCAAAGCGACGTCAACTCCAAGCTATTTGATAAGAAGGCAATGACTAAGATATTAAACTAAGTGATAGCCATGATATATCAATAGTTTTGTGAAAGAGATAATAGAGATAGAAATTCACTGAGGGAGGCCTAAGCAGATCCTGCTTCAAATATCGCGTATCATTGCTACAATGCAGAACAATTTCCAACCCATTATCAGTTTGGTCGCCATTAGCTATTACAATGTGGAGTATCATCAGGCAGTAACAGGAAGCTCACTTATTGGCATAATATTTTTAACCCAAGATATCAGACCACAGTACTTCCAGAGGAATGAGTATTCAAAGCAGTGGAATTTAGGAAATAAAATTTAGAGCAAATTCTCCTCCATTTCATAAAAGTGGTACCTATTTGATGAGTCTCTGTTGTCAGCAGTGACTTCTTCATTCTTTGTACAGATCTCTCAAAGAAAATTAGATGAGAAGGTCATATATAAAAATAATAAGCATATTGTCAGGAACTTCATCAATTGCTTAATGTGGAAAAGTATTTTCAACTTTTGGACTTGGAGCCTTTTGTTATGTGCATCCAGCGAGTACCATTAGCAATAGGCTTATGAGAGGTAACAGCCTAATTCACAATATGAGGAATATTAGTTTTTTATTTATGGTAATATTATAATTCTTTTAAATTATATTATAAATTTCTAATGTGAGTTATCGACTTTATACTTTAATGATTGTAATCTCTCTCTCTCATCTCTCTTCTACTCTCTCTCTACTATCTCTCTCTCTCTCTCTCTCTCTCCTTCTCTCTCTTATTATCTCCTCTCCTTTCTCTCTATATATATATAATATATTATATATAATATTAATATTATATATATAATATATATATAGATAATATATATAATATATTATATATATACATATAATATATATATATTAATATATATTATATATATATATATATATATTAATATTATATATATATTAATATATATTAATTATATAGGCCAGTCTCTAGTAAGAAGGCCACTCATATCTCAAATATTCTCATCTCAAAATATACTTTACATACATGCTACCGTAAAAAAGTGAAATACATTGCTGGTAATCCCTTGAGGCATAATTTTACTAATAAGGATATAAAACTCAGTAAAAAAAATAATGATAAAAAAAAAATAAAATAAAAAATATTAAAAATCATATCTCGGAAAAACTCTACAACATAGAGCTACAGCTAATTAATAGAAATACATTATTTGGATATCCTAGTTTGTATAATAATTTTTGTTCTCGGAAAATGTAAATAAATAATAAAAATAAGTAACATAAAAAGTTGGCGTATTTTTTTGTGCGGGGAGGTGCTATATGGGACATAAGTAGTATATATTATATATTAGTATATAGTATTTGAGTAAAGTGTAATTATCAGCTGACAATGATATTATAAGGAGGGCTCGATAGCCTGACGATGAGAGTAACACAGGGTAGGACGTTTTCCATACCCCGTACCGTAGGGGAGGGGCGGAGGACCCCCCGTGACACCCAAATACCAAAGATAGCGGGTGGTTCCATAATAGTACCTCTCCCACGGTAAGGGGGGAGTAGGGAATTAGTCCTACCCGTTAGTTCCCCGTAGTAGAAGCCGAGATAACCGGGACTCCTAACTCACATCGGTGTCGGTAGTATTATATATATATACCCTATGGGGTATTTCATTAAGTTTAATAAAAAAAAGCAAAATTTTAATAGATAATGGATCTATAGTGTAATATTCCTCTACTAGCGATAAGATATCCAATAACAAAGGCTCTAAAATAATTGACACCTCTGAGATTTCAATATAAGAATTCAATTACTCTATATGAGATTTATTTAACTCTCTCAATAGTGGTTTATTATATTTTTTATTATTTTATATTTACAATTTTTCCTTATCTCTCCTCAAATGATTGTACCGATGGTATTTCTCAAAAATGGCTATAATCTCTTTTCAGCTTTGTGTTAGCTATGTTAGTTTGATAGAATTTAATAATTTTTTTATTAGTATTTATATAAATATCTTTTTTTCATTTATTGTTATTTATTATTTTTTCACGCACTAAAATTTGGGACCAGAGTATATTATATTTTCACAAGTATAACTCCCTTATTTCTATTTTCTGGTGTAGTCTCTGTTGTTAACTTTTAATGATTGATGGTTTAGTAATATAGTAGTGCACAAACTCATATCTAAGTGAGAGAGATAATTTTATACTGCAAGCGCTATTTATAAGTTATACAGTAATATTTTTTGATATAAATTAGAATCTAAATAAATTTATATATTAATAAAAGAAATATTTTAATATAAAAATATTAAAATAGCTGGACATGGTATGTGATATATATATATATTTAATAACTAATTAATATTTATCCTATATATATATATAGTTAGTGATTTTTGTGCCTTGAATAAATATTTGATATATAAAAACCAATATTAAAAAAACCACTCAATTAAAACTAAGTTACATAAAATGAGCATAAAAAACCCATAATAAAATAACCAATAAAAAAAAACATTGGTTTATTTTGATATTTAAAAAAAACAAATGTATAGTATTTTTTGGGATTATTTTTTTTAAAAATATAAACATGAAAGCATTTTTACATTATACTATATTATAGTATATTATATATATATATATAATAATATAGTATAATATTATATATTAATATATATATATATATTATATTATATTAATATATATATATTAATATATATATAATTATAATATATATATATTATATATATATATATATATATATATATTATATATATAGAGTATATATGACCACTATAATATCTAGGTAGATATACTAATATATATATATATATTATATTTAATATATTATATATATATATAATATATTAATATATTTTATTAGAAATATATCATAATATTTATTAATTATAATACAGAGATCTTAGCAGCAACTACTATATAATGATAATAGACTGAGTACATAATGATGAATAGAGAAATAACGACAACCTATAAATACACTGAGGACGAACTATCACGCTAAATAAAATCGTATCACCTATATTCATTGTATATCTCATTCAATATATAGAATAGTTCGGTATACTAAATGAGTGAAACCTTGTGAATTCAATCTTGTCCAGAGGCAGGCGCATATCGCTATAGCAACTAGGTTATAGATAATATATTTCATTAGCATTCATCATACTTCTCTCAATTAATTTTCAAGTACGCGTACTCAATCACCTCTCATAATATCCCCAAATGACACAGTAGAATATTTATCCATGTAACCCTTACTGAATTACTGTCAATGCGCTATCTGTATCTAATAGAGTCTGGAAATCATAGTATTCTATGAATTCTTAGTATTCTTCGAAATTCTAGTAAATATTTATATTGCTAATATATGAACTTACATTTAGGTATTACACGGCATATGTATTAAGTAGGTGACTATTACAAGCTCGTAACGTAGGTGAAATACAGGGTATATTACTATATATAGGTATATATATATATATATAGGCGGACGTTTATTTCCTCAAGAACCTACCTGATATAGCGGAAGGGGTGGTAAGGATAAATCTCATACGCGTATACTATCTAATATATCCTCTACCTACCTACAAATAATCTTCTCTTACAATTAATTTTAATAAATTAAGTTTCTCAGGGTGTTTTTTTTTTCATAAAGTAAAACCTCAAAATCTCTCAAAATATGTATTTCCTTGTTTATTTTAAGGGTATATTTAATGTTACATATTAATGTTGAAGCTCTACAGTAATATATTTTTACCAAGCATACCAGCAATCTAGTATTTACAAACTTATTACCCTAGTGGCTGTTGTAGTTTTGTGAGATATGGATATAGTGGTTCTTCTAGAGGCTATAACCTATATATATAATATATTATATAATAATATACTAATAGTAAACTATGAAATAAATATTATTATATTGATATATTGTGCGTCTTCCTACATATTTTTCATCATATCTATATTTTTATAATTAAATTTCATTTTGAGAGCCTGTATGTCTAATATTCAGAAATATATTTAAATATATCATATATATATATTATATATAATTATATTATATATCATATATTATTCAATATACTACTATTATATATATAATTATTATAAAATACTATATTATATATATATAATCTACATATTATATGTATATTTCTATAATATTAGTAATATAATATATAATATTATATATAGTTATTATTAATATTATTATACTAATATCATATTATATGAAAACTCTATATATAGTATATTATATTGATATATATATATTTATATAATTTAATTTATATATATATATGTATATTTAATTGGACAAAGTTACTTAACGCCCACACGGAAAACGGTGAAGCTTCACTCGAATCAAAAAAAATTTATTTACGGGTAGCATTACTTTAGATACCATAAATAGAGTTTTAAGGGGCAAAAATATATTTTTTTAGTATATATATTTACTCACTGTTCTAATAGGGGCTCGAAATTAGGTTTAGGTTAGGTTAGGTTATAGTAATATTAGGTTAGGTTTATTAGGTTAAGTTAGGTTATAGGTTATAAGTATTTATAGTTTACAGGTTCAGGTTCATCGTATCGTACAGTTCAGGTCAAGGTCAGGTCAGGCAAATAAATAATAATAATTTCATTTCATTTCCAAAATAAATAAATAACATTACATATAATTTATGATTAATTCATTAGAGGCTACCAGTGAAATTTTTTTTTTGATCCGAGATCCCGTTCCGTGTGGGCGTTAAAGTAACTTTTACTCATATAGTATATAATAGTATATATATATATATATTATATATTATAATATATAATTATTATATACTATATATGTATATATATATATACTAATTATATATATATATATATATTATGATATATATATTAATATATATATATATATATATAATTATATTATATATATATATATATATATATAATATAATATATATATTTAATATTATTATATATATATATATATATAAATATTATATATTTAATATATATATAATATATTTATACTTACTCTATAATAAATATATATAATTATATATAATTTAATAATATTTTTGCAATGTATCACATAGGCTGAACCATTGGCATATATGATGATATTATTATAATAATATATTAATTCTATTTCTATTCTATTTACTAAGATCTAATACCTATATACACTATTTTTACTCAATGAATGGGTATATAAGTAAAGGTGTCGTGACGAGCATCTCGATAGGAAAAGAAAGACTAAGTAGAAGTAATCAATGTGATACAAATAAAAGTCTACTCGATAAGATAAGCACCAGCCTATACGTGGCGGCATCCCCAAGCTGTTACTCTATGATAACTTCAATTATTATTAGTGAGAACTCGTCGCTCTCTGAGTCAGGTAAATCTCTCCCACCCTTACTCCATGGGACTCAGCGATCTCAGGACTCTCCCATCATATTTAATGGAATTATATGCATTCGTTCCATATTGATAAAGGTTTCTCCTCTCGGCTACTCCTCAGGTGGGCCACTAAACCTTATATACCCTCCTCACATAACTCAATACAGCTTTCATAATTTTCATCATCCTATACGTTAATATAACACCTACTTTTCTTCTCGCTCACTCTACCAAAACCTCACATTTCCTCTCTATATCAAAACATTACGTATTTACTGACTCACAATCGCATTATTTTATCTCCGGTGTCTCTCCAGTCACTCTGGTGAGTATTACGGTTTCCTCTATCTATCATACTCGCCACTAGTACATCCGCTAACCAACCGTCTTTAATATATATAATCATTCATCCTTATCCATATTAATCCAAACCATACTTTATACATTACTTCTGCGATTTATTCTCTTACATTATATACCCCTTAATATCTTCACACCAACAATCTCTTCTAATAAGTAGTCATTCCTCATTTTTATCCAATTCTTATCTCACTACTCACTAGCATATATACTTCTCCTATATGAATTTATCCATATAGATAACACATTGAACTTTATAGATCTATATACTTCTTATTCTCACAGTACCAAGTCTCAAATCATACTTTATATACTATATAAATAAACCACATAGGTAACAACATACCTTAATTGTAAGACTACCGTTACCCACTCAAGGACTTAGTCCCTTTATACATTTACCGAACGATTTAATTGCATACCGTCCAACTCCTTCCTGTCACTATGCATAAACTTATATCTACACTACTACACTCTGCATAATATACCGTATTCACCTTCTCATATATTACCTAACATAATTTAATACCTCCATATAATATTTAAAATACTTCATAGACACTATTGTTACAGTGATATACTTAGTGTTCTGAGCCATAGTTCTACTTAAACTTCCACTAGTAGAAGAGTAGAGTGACTGATCTTTCATACAAACCAACTGAATCCTTACTTGGGTTCACGAGTATTATACTCTTGCGCGAGCGGCCTCTCGTGTGTAGCATCCGACTGCGGCGCTGTCAGAGTCTGCAACTTTACTCCAGTGTCGCTCGTAAGATCTGTAACAGATTTTGCGCCACTAAGCGCACCAGTGCGCCCTACAGGATCAGTACGAAATATATCCTGTGTAAGTGGAATCGGAGTCGAAAAATTTATAGAATACTATATTATTTAATTGTTGTAGGGAAACCACTCCTCATTTCCATTAATTCTCATCTCTTCATATTCATTATTCTATTAACAATCTATATTTTATTATCCTCGCTCTCAATTTTCCACATCTCATGGATAATATTCTTTATCTAATTTATATACATCTCATCTATTATCATATAATCAAATATATTATGAATAATAAAAACCAAGGGACATAATCATAACTTAATAACCTCTCAAATGTGAGTACGTTCCGCTATAATCCTCTAATACCATTATATACTCAATAATTTTAGACCACACTTTATGTTATTCATTACTACTATTCCGCTTATTTCATATAATTTCGTATACAATATATAACTAATTACTTTATAATGTATTATTATGTTCTCACAATTTCCAGAAGTATACTTACCACCCAACACCTATAATTTATTAATTACATAACTATAATAATCCTGTTCTATACCAATTATTTGGTATTATTTAATTATAAATTATTATATTATTATTATTTTATTATTATTATATTTAGATTTAATAATTAATTATTATTTATTAATATTATATAATTATATAATATAATATTATTATATAATTATTTAGTATAATTATTAACTTATTTACTCCATATATTAATATATTATTTATATTATGTTATATTATATCATCATATATCATATATTATATTTTAACTAAGCCATATATATATTAAGATTTATATATTATTATTTATTTAATTTATTCTTATTTTATTTATATATATTTAATTATTATATAAATATATTATATTATTAATAACTTAATTAATAATTTGTAAATATCTAATAGAGTATATCAAGTTATACTTTATTATTTATATTATAATATTATTATATATTAATTATAATTTTAATTTATAATTATAAATTTATATTGATATGTGTGTATATGATAGTGTGATGTGAGTGATGTACTGTTAGTGTCAGTGTTCAGTGTGATTTGTTGATTGAGAAGATTGTTGGAATGATATGAAGTTAATAGATACTCTCCATGTAATTATTATGATATTATATTATAAATGAATTGATGGTGAGTGTGATATGTAAAATTATTAATTTGTGAGTTGATGGAACTTCAGCGTATTCGCTGAATGTGAACAGAACATTTGTCAAAAAGAAGAAAAAAAAAAGCGCGACGGAAAAAACTTAATACTGCACTTAAAATAATAATTTCCATTATAATTACGTTATTCCATTGTTCATTTCATAAGGAAAATGGAACACAAGTTTGTCATGTGTTGCGCCTGCATCTTTGTGTCTTTACGGTACTTTCTACCGCCTTATTGCATTTGGAGCTATTAGAAATTCATTTGGAAAAGTGCGAATTCATATTTTTTCTCTCCATATATATTCAAAAGCCAACAGTGAAAAAAAAAAATAGTTGGAAACAAAAAAAAATCTCTTTATAACAGTATAACTCTGTATAGCTACTTCATACGTGCTCTCGCTATTGATCAGCGCTAGTAGAAATTTTGAATTCTGGAGCCTGCGTGGTGATCGGAATCCGGAGTCCGAGTCCGAGTGCGAAAAATTCTAAGGTTTGTTTTTAAGTGCGTCGAGTACGATCTCTGGCTAATTTTCTCCGACGTCGAAAATCCAATTTGAAATTAAGGCAGTCGGAAGTCGAAAATATTTTATTTTTACGACCCCGCCAGCCCTGGTATTTACCAGTCCCGTAGTAAAATATCTCATAAGCATGTGTACTAGTTTCAATTAATGTGGAGAGATTAACCCGACCGATTTCAGTTATAAGTTTACTCGATTGATTATTTCACGGTGTAACTTCATGTATAGTGACTCTATTATGCGTTTATGCTCCAAGTGTTTTTTGGACAAGCCTACAAAAGGTCTTTCTAGCAACTTTAACATTTTTCTTCACAATTTTATTTTAGCTCGACACGATAAAATCTCTATTTAGGTAAGCTTAAGTTAAAGTTAAGTTAAGGTTAAGTTAAGGTTAATTTAAGTAGGTTAAGTTAGCAGTAAAAGTGTACATAATTAAGTTTTATTTTTATCAGATTATTATCTGGAGTTAGTATTTTAAAAAAAAACAATAATTTCCCTAATTATTTCATTAAAATAGGCATCCTTTTTATTTACAAAAATTAGATGTTTGAAACTTCACAAATAGGTCTTTTCTTTTTTTTAATACATTTTTTTTTAATAGTCATAAAATGATGGTGCTATAGCATATCGTAACTTTTTATGACACTGTTAGTATACGATTTCTCCCATAATATACGAGTGGTGGATGTTCATAGCATCTACATAAGATTACCGATTTTTACTCATCCTGATTACTAACACTTACTTACTATAATAAAAAATTAAATTTAACCACAATTATTATATATGTGTATTTTTTTTGATTTAAGCGAGAATCAAGTTTGAGGAGAATACCAATAATACATATTACGTCCTTAACATTCCAAATTCTTCATAACTTTTACTTGAAGTTGTTAAATTTTACTTTGTTTATAATATGTAAAATGATTATAAAAATATCAAGGGAAAATTAATAAGTTTTGTCGGTAAGAATAGCTTGACATTTATGTCAAAGTAAAGTTATAATAAGTAGAGTAAGATCAACACAAAGCGCTAATATAATTAAAACGGATTGCATCTTGCGTCACACCCATTGGATAAAATAGAATCTACCTATTAATAATGAGGAAGATATTATTCTATATAGATCTTGTCATACGTAGATGGTGTATTGCGCCATCGGCGTGATTTTTCACTTAGTTCCGCGGAATGCGTGTTAGTAAAAGGAAATCACTATCCGCGGATTGCGGATGCGGGCATAGCGGATAGTTACAATGTTTTTTAGATATCTTAGCCACAAACACCAGGTTCATAATATAATACTTTTATTTATCTATCCATATATTATATATATATTGTTGAGTTCATATATTACCTAAGCTATTAGTTATTTCACATTAGAGATATTTTTGGTTCTTAATAATTTATTAATGTTTATGGTAGACTATATAAGATCAATATTTATCGTTTATGAATGTTATTGATTATACCTACTCTTTCTGTCGTATCTGGAGTGTATTAGTGCGTATAAATAAATAAAAGTATTACACTTATATTATTGTGAAGTTATTATTGTTAGCGTATACATTACTCTATATTAAATAAAAAATATAATAATACATAATAATAATTAAATAAAGATATATAAAATAAAAATATTAAGGCCTATATATTTGTTAAAATAAGTAGCATAATT
>JABUQX010132460.1:0-24067 GCA_015478945.1 Trachelipus rathkii | reverse complement strand
ATATATATATATATATATTATAAATGTTTTCGTATCAAGAGATCGAACCAACGCTCCCTACCACAAGAGAATGTTGATTCAACTCATAACCATCCCGCCATCAAAGGCCTATACTCCATTTACAAAAACGAGAATTCCTTTTGGCATCTTCATCATCTGTCACATATCCTTCGGTCCATTTTATGATTTATATAAATAGAAATATCTCTAAAAAAACTCAATTTCCAGAGATGCGAGAGATAAATGATATATATATATATATATATATATATATATATATATATACTAACTATATAATATATATATATATAACTATATATATATATATAACCTTAATATATATATATATATATATGCTGTATAACCAATAACCAGCTTGTAATAGTAATATGCTGTATATTTAATATATATATATATATACTCAAGGTCGTAGCCAGACTGTATTACGAGGGTATTTGAATCCCTCACCGAAACTAATAAAACTATCAAAAAATTTTGATTGGTTCAATCTTTTAAATTTAATTTTTAATAATTATAAATAAGTTATTATTTTTATTATTCTAATAAATTAAAATTAAGAGCCTGGCGCCATCAAAATATAATCAAATGATAATCAAGCATATTAAGTATATATATATATATATATATATATATATAATATATATAACCTTAGCAATAACTAATAATAACAATATATATATAACTAATATGTATATATATAATAATAGCATATATAATAATAATATATAACTATATAATAATAATATATATTCATTTTAAATGAATCATACTTCAACATCTTCTTCTTCAACAACATAAACTCAATCAAACCAACTAATATGTATATATATATATATATATATATAATTAATAGAAATGACGAAAACAGTTTTGTGGTACGTGGAAATTTTTTAGTCTAATTGCTGTTAAAAGATCAAAAGGCAATCTCTAACAGAGGCAATACTTCGATGGTTAAAATAAATTGGGATTATCTGATTGGAAAACCATATGATGCTGCAGAAACTATAAAGAAAAGCTTTAGAAATGTTCAATTTATCTAAAATATTTAGCTGCATTGTGTGTTCATTGCTGTTCACCTATATGTGGAGTACAGTAAATTAGAAACTTATTGGTGCAGTGAAAGCAACTAAGAACTATTTAAGGTCACAAAGGCAGACAATTATTTTAATACAAAAGATGGGGGAAACATTTTTTCAGAGACAAAATAGACAATAATAGATGGAAATGCGAAAGAGTATGGGTGGAAAGTAACGATAGATTGATACGATTTAGAGAAGTTTTGAAAGTAATTGTCAAAGTTTTTTGGAAAAGCTTGAAAGGAATCAAGATATGAAAAAACCTTCATCAAAAACCTCAAATCTTTTGAAATCTGTAATCACGAGAGAATTCGTTTTAAATTTTATCATGACTTCAACTTCATTCTCATTCTCGGATTACTCCAGTGATGACAGTTCTACTTTACACCGCCATCGCTTGAATCTCAATCATAGAATACATTTAAACAGTTCAGAATAATTTTTTAAGGTAGAAGATTTAAAAAATAGAAAATTTTAGAATCAGTTTTTATTAAAAATGTAAATAACTTTAATATCAATGAAAATTTGACAATTGGCAACTTTGTTAACAATATAACTTTAATAAATACTGGTTTAGGTTTTTTTTTTTGGTTTTTTTTACGTAGAACGACTGTAGAGACGTAGTCAACTTTTAGGAGTCATTATTATTTCTTCCACATTTTATTTTTTCTTGCCTGAAAGATGTAGGTACGGGTGTGACCTCCGAAAGCTAGCAATTTTAATAAAATGTTATTGTTATACCGTTTATATTCCTCGGGGAGGGTCGTATAATATATATATATATATATATATATATATATATCCTTATATCATAATATACTTTATCTTTTTATTTTATATATATATATAAATATATATATATATATATATATATATATAACTATAGTAACTATATATATATATAACTCTTAACATTATCATTGCTACTATATATATATATATATATGCGCATATATATAATAATATGTATGTAATATAATAATATGTAATATATGTATAATATATATATAACTTAATAATAGCCTCTTCCAATAACTCTTCAACTGCTCTATCTTCTTCCAATAATATCATGCTTAATAATATGTATATGTAATATAATAATAACAATAATATGTAATAAAGATAATAATAATAATAATAATATATGTATAATATAATATAACAATATATATATATATAGCATAATATACTTCCTTTGTAATAACAACCAACCCATGTAATATGTAACGTAATAATAACAATATGTATATATACGTATGGGTAATAATAATATATGTATATATAATAACCAATAATATATGCATAGCTACACCAACATGCCACAACCCAACCATAACCAACATAATATGTATATAACCTTATATATATATACTTTGTCTTTTTATTTTAAGAGTGTAAAGTAAATAAATAACAATACTAAAACTTTTATCATTTTTCTAATTTGCATTTTAAGCCAAATTTATTCATTTTGAAGTCATTTATTTTTATTTTTTAGAATATAAAAACTTTAGAGAGATATTCGTGGATGAATAGATAGATAGATAGATAGATAGATAGATAGATAGATGAGATAGATAGATAGATAGATAGATAGTAGATAGATAAGGCCAGATAGATAGATAGATAGATAGATATTTAGATAGATAGATAGATAGATAGATAGATAGATAGATAGATAGATAGATAGATAGATAGATAGATAGATAGAAATTCGCTGAAATATACAAGTATATATCGTTCTCAAAATTTAGATGGCAATGAATTAACTGATTCCAATGCCATGACGTTATTTTCCCAAATAAAAAATCAAGGAATATGCCCTTGAATTCAGGATTTTTCCCTAAATCGATTAGTTTATTCAATTTCAATTTCTTGTCAATTTTATCAGCAGAAATTATTACAAACTATTATATACCACAGATCAGCTGTTGCATTTTCTTTGTTTACCACGGTCTCCCTTAAAAATATTTCCCAACCCCCGGTGGACCCCTTTAATTTTTTTAAATTAACTCGGGAATTAAAAGAAATAAAGTGCATCAAATATTAATTAATTTAAAGTTTCTCATTAAGTTTTCTAATAGAGATTGTCTTAACTACATTTTTAGATAAATCTTTAAAAATAAGAATATTAATATATATATATCTTATTATATATATTATTATATATATTTATATAATTTATCATTAATACTAATATTTATATATTTATATATTTACATTATTATATTAATATTAATATATATATATATATAATATTATATTTATTATTATATATATATATATATATAATATTATAATATATATATTATATATATATACTCTTATATTATTATTATTTGATAAATATATATAGAAGGTAAGTATAAATAGAAATTTCATCTCCGGCCCCCGGCCAAAATTACTCTCCGGTGCATCACTATATTAATATATATTAACATATTTATATACTTCTATATATTACAGATAACACCTATACTAATACTAATACCAATATTAAATATTTATATTAATAGTATATGATATAACTACTCTAGTTATACTCTCCGCAGGTAAACTGTCCTACTACATATACTAATAAATTGCTTATCATTACTAACCTTATATCCTATTCGATAGCTATATACTATTTATATCATATACATATATATAAATATATATTATATTAATAATCAATATATATAACTATATATAATCTAGCTACCTCCATCTTACCTCCCATCCCCTCAAACTCCCCTCCTCCCTATCCCCCCCGCTACCACCCCACCCCTCACACTACCCCCTTTATAATAGTATATATGTCCATATAGCCCTGTTCCATGTTTTACGACTCCGGTCAGATTATTGAATTTTTTTTTTTTTTTTTTTCAATATGACTAGACAATTGCTTTGAGCAACACGTGTATTTTTGACACAATGAAGCAAGAATGATTTAAATATAATTTTTCTTTAGTAAAAACAAACAATTTATTATAAAAAATTCAAATGAAATATCTCAAACAAGGTACATACTAACAGAAAAAGCTGTATATACAACGTTGTGAGATATCAGAACATTATAAAACTATACCAAAATGTAAAAAAAAATAAAAAAATAAAAAAAAATATGAAATATCTTACAAAGTATGACGACTCTTACAGAAACAAAAACATACCTATTGGGCTCAACGCTATTAAAACGTTGTATTACAAAAATGTAAACAAACAATAGCATACTCAAAACATACAGTAGGGGCCCTCGAGCCTGGGGGGACAGAACGAGGCGGGGGACGAATTTCCCATCTAACGTCGCATCTAGCATAGGAGGCGGCGCTAATCCGTCGCCGGCGCCACAATCACCAAAATACGAGGGTTCCGAGAGACCTCCCTCCCGGAAAGAAGAGAACTAGTCCTACCCCCGTCGGTTCCCGTAAGGGCCAATGTACGACCCGGACTAAGTGCCATTGTATTGCGGTTTACCCTTTTTATTTCTTTAGTTAAAAAAAAAAAGACAAAATTTAATAGAGGAGTCGTAAAACGTTAACAGGTCCTATATATTTGTTTCTTAATCATGCCATCACACTTAAATTGCATTGCTTTAGGATTCCATATATACTCGAATATATGAAAAAAAAAAAAACAAGCAAAAAAATACTCAAAACTGACGTAGTCGCTAAAAAGCATCAACCAGTATATATATATATAATATATCTAATAATATATATATATATATATATATAGATATATATATATATATATATTTAATATATATTATAATATATATATATATTATGATAATTATATATATATATTATTTATTATGTATAATATATATAATATATATATCATGGACCATTGTTATAACAATCGCCTTTTTTTTTTTTTTTTTTTTTTTGTATTTTTTTTCTCTGTATAAATCGCTAAGAAATAATATTGGCACAAATTTCTTATATAGGTTTTTAATGATACAGGAGCACACGAACATTTGTCCGGTAGGTCACGGCTCTACCAACATCAGAGAATGTTGAGTGCCAACCTCCGCTTAAATGTGAGTGCACCTCCGAAATATGCAGTGTCCCAACCTCCGAAATGGCGAGTGCGGGAAAAAAACATTCAAAACGGTATCTATATAAAAATTTAAAAAAAAGAAGAAGATCTAACCGTAAATGGTTATAGGTTATAAATATGTAAATTAGATACTTCATAACTTATTGTCAGTCACAAACAACGATTGATATTTTTTTCACTAATTTCTTCAACATTATTGTAAATGAATTCAATCATTTAATATCAAAGTTTTTATTTTTGAAAAAACCGGGTGTGGCTATCGCTATAAATATACATCTAGTTTATATCTCATATGTTAATTGAAAAGGAAATTATTTTTAGAAGGGCCTATTATATTTCAAAGTCTACACAAAAGCAAACTTATATAATCACTCAAAAAAAATTATATATACATATATTTTTACCAGTATAGGTAAAAAAAAAAGTACATAATATGATAACTAAAAGAACCGTACATTCTTACACAGAAACAGATTTTAGCAACCTTAAAGTATTTGTATAAATTGATACAATAATTATTTTATTATACTATATAATAATAATAATATCTCTGTGTTTAAATTTTATAGATGTATATATTAGTATCTATATGATAATTATATATTTATATATATTATTGTACTGAAATATAATATAATAATTGTATTATATATAGTATAATATATTCATATTATTTATTTGTAAGAGCCCATAATATTTCATTCCAAAAATGTCTTTTCAGTTTATTAAATGATATTTGTAATTATTTTATTAATTATTATCTAATTAAAAATACAATAAAATCTGAGTGGTATGTCTCTTTGGCATTGAATAATTCCTCATTCCAGACTGATGACTGCAAAGATTTTTGTTTATTTAAATTAAAAACATTAATTGTAATAAATATATAAGAGAATAGAAATGAAGTAAAAAAACTTGAGGTACATTAAGGAATTAATAAGAGAAGAGTCTACTATAAGAAAATATAAAAACATAAATGTTACCCCCTTTTATTTTTAAAATAAGTACTTTTATTTAAAATATTCTGAAAGGTTAACAAAAAAAACCATTAGACTTTTTAAGAATTACATTTTTTAAGTGAAATATAATAAATACAAAATATTACATTTCTAAAAATATTTGTAGCTTTATTTCTAGAAAAACCAATGATACACTGTTTTGAAAATTATTAATATTAACACTAAATTCTGATTAAAAAGTTAACGAGCAAACAAACCAACTGGTATTATTCATTGGAAGATGAACGTTCGTATGAGAGTTGCCACTTATCCCTTAATAAAAGTCTATAGTATAGGTATACTAAAATTTGTGGGATGTTGGGTTGCTTTCGGGGAGAAATTCTCCGCTCTCTGGCTCTGAAGTCCCGAAGGGATTTCAAAGTTCAACTCACAATCTCGAACGGAGCGCACCGACAATTCCGTCTCCAGCGCTACACCTCCGAGGAAGTCCACCGTAGTCAAATCATTTCTCTTATCCTTTCAACTGGGGAAAAAGGCCAAGTATTGCCATTGAAAGATTGGGTGTGTAAAACAGTAGACGTGATGTGTGTTTTTTTAAGTGTTGAAGTTTTGAACTACAGTGGGGAAATGGGAAAAGAGATAGAACCTGTAGACCTGACTTAACCAAGTGTGAATTCTACCCAAGTAAGGAATGAGGCATGTGGTCAAGATTCGTGTCGAGAGATGGATAGAGAATTGCGCAGATGATGTATATGCATTTGGTTCTTAGTTTTCAAAAGACTAGTTGTCCTTGTAATAATCATAATAATAAGGGAAGTAATTTGTACAGAATTGCAAAGAATTGAAAGAGGTTGGCTAGTGCTATCGAGAGCTTGAGAAGTGATAAGTCTTTTAAAACACCTACTTACAGCACTATTGGAGCAGCAAGAGAGTTGGAAAGTTTTAAAAGCCGTATACAACTCCACCTTACCAAGCTGAGTGTAGTAGTGTGGAAGACTCCCAAAATTAAGAGAGCAAGCAAGTATTGAATGATGCTCCCATACAAGATCAACCAACAAACAGGCTTCGGCGGGATGAAAGTTCTTAAAAATTTCAAACAGTCAATCTCTTCAGAAGCATCTTTAGTCAAGCGACACCTCAATAGGCTATTTAATATATAATATATATATATACTATATAGATATAATAATATAGATATATATATAATATATATAATATTTAAATAATATTTCATCACCCCTTTCTTTCTCCAATAATTCAAGAAGGTTACACCACTGCACCGGAACAGAAAAATATTAGAAGAATGAATATGACCACAAGTCGAAAAGAAAGAAGCCCGCTTCTACTCCACCTTTTAACCTTAGTGGAACTTCCGAAATCGCAGAACAGGGAAATAACCCGAGAGCTTCACTTTGGGGCCGCCGACATGAACATTACAATCAATTCATCTTAGTCAAATGTAGGGGTTACATCCCTTGCCCAGAGTGAGGCACAACTTTTTACCCCCAACAAAACCCCGCAATTTCACTCCTTTAGCACCTTTCTTCTCGGACTCTGCCAAACTCAACATTTCTCTCCCCAGGCATGTCCTTTATTGACTCAATCACCTTTCTTCGATCTTCCAGACATTCGATTTCCAGAACGATCACCACTATACATCCGCTTAACCAAACCGGCTATCATCCATTCATTCCATATGATCAAACAACTCATAGTAAGGTTTGTACTTTTCATTTATTCTCTCATTTACTCCTTGTCTTCACACCACAAACTCTTTAATGCGTCATTTCACATTATATCATTCTTCTCCCACCTAACAAGCCTTCAAGATTGTCCATACTGAACCACCAGCACATGTACTTAGGGAACCATATATTACCTTATAATCTCCAGATCATGATTCCAAGTACTAATCTTCATAACACAGGTAACAACATAACACTTCATGCGTAAGGACCCTAGCGGACTCAAGACGTTTGTTAGCGTTTCCTTATGCAATCCACCAAGGATTTAATCTGCCACCAACCGACCCTTCTACCATATCACAACTTCCTTACTAAACACATCTGCACTCCATTTAAACGTTTCCCTTTTTTCAAATCTTCCAACTATATCCTAAAATATTAAACAGATACTGTTTTCCCAGTTGCTCACACATTCCAACAAACTTCCACACCGAGGACTGGTACTCACTCACAACCATTTAATCTTACTTCTTGCCTACGATCACTTTTTTATTCAAAACCCCTTCTCTGAACACCACCCTACCAAATCCCGCTACGTTTTTTCAGATTCGCAAAAAAACAAAAACACAATCATCCGCAAATAATACGGCTAGGGCAACCCTCCACTCCTTCCCGCTTCTAAACACCCCCTCTCTAACACCTTCCCCTACCATCACCCCTCTAAATCTTCATAACCCCATCCATATACCAAATTCATAACCCAAAGAGACATAATAAGCTCGCCTGTGTGCACTATATTAAAACCAATCACTTTCAACTTTTTGTATCCCTTTAAAAGTTGCCACCAACAGGATATATTATTTGACTATTATATATTAAATATAGAATATTATATATAATAATTATAATATAATATTAATAATATCATATATATATTATAATATTATATATATATGATTTATATATATACTATTTATTAATATATATAATCAGTGATTGCCTCTGGGGAGGCAAGGACTGAGAGAGTTCTTATAATAATTAACTAAAGCATCTATTAAAAGTTGAAAATAGAGAGAGACTTTTATATTAGTGTTTAAGTTTGATTTAGACAATTAGAAATTCTCTAATTCATTTTCAAAGTCAAGAAGGGAGTTTGAAATATATATTCAAAGTTTTTAATGATTTGAACTTTACCACTTAGTAATTAAATCTGTTAAATTCCATTAAGGAACGCGAATACGAATAACAGACACACTTTGTGTTTAGGCCAGAAATAGGCACCATGAAAAAAGGTCTTTTGAAAATAATTAATAATTTATTGAAGATTGCTGATCCAGAAAGCAGGATTACCAACCTTACCATTTTAGGAGTTCCTCTTAGATAATTAGGGGACTGTTTTCACGGCGGTTTAAATAGGCGTTTTCTATGTTATAATTAATATATATATATTATATATTCAATGTGCTAGTTATATAACTATAAATAAATATACATACTAATATTATCTTCAATACCATTATATATAATAAATACTATGTTTACTAATTAATAATACTTATATATATAGTATATATATATAATCATATATATTATATTATACTATAATATAGATTATACTTATATATATATTATATATTATTATCATATATACATATATATAATATAATATATATTATAATATATATCATATATATATATCTCACTATTATATATATTAGTATATAATCTATATATATATTATAATAGACTTTATATTTATATATATTATATATATCATTATTATATATAGTACAATTATTTTATATATTATAGAATAAATTATTTATATATATCATATATTATATATATAAATATATATATTAATTACTTATACTATAATATATATTATATATCGAGGCGATCCTGCACGGGCGTGCTACTCGCTGACTCAGACGATTTAACTTATAGAAGAAACAGACATCTATCATCTTTTTCGCAAAATTTCGTGGATGTTACGTTAAAACTTCTCTTATTTTTGCGAAAAGTTGGTTCAAATAAATGAAATTATTATCGCAACATATTTAAACGAAGTAAGATAAGAATAAGCCGGCCATTAATTAACGCTTTTGTAAGCCATTAAAAATTGGCGGTAGTTTCATCGCAATATCGAGAATTAGCAGAGAGACGGCATCTGTGAATTATTAGATTGATGTTTAAATAATATTAAAGTTTAGGGATCCAATTTGGCGATTAGGAAAAGAAAGGAAGGAAAGTGTGCATTAGAAGGGAAGAACTTATTTTTATATATAATATTTTATATATATAATATTTATAAATAATATAATATAATATAATAATATATATATATATATAATATATATAATATTTTAGATTATTATAGTATATATTATATTATGCTGACCCCGCCCATCGTTCCACTATATTCTCTGTCTCATTTTCTAATACTTCCCTTTCAGTGTTGGAAGCACGCACCTGTTCCAAACCTGCTCCTGAAAAGGAAAGCCCGCTTTATCACTTCCACTACTATCGCTCCTAATAGTTCTCACTTTGTATTTTTCTAGCCCGTTTATGGTCTTTCCCCTTCAGAACTGGAGGTGCTTGTTGTCGGTGAGCGCTTCTTGAACATATCCATTGGCATTGACCGGGTATGACCCCGCCGTGTCTGCTGCTCCTAGCTTCCCTGCCCTGAGATTTACTTCTTCTTATCCTTACTTAGTTTTATGCTATCTTCGTGTTTTCTTTGTCTTTCACTTGTCTTTTTGTCCTTCTCTTCTCTATTCAATTCCCTTCCGACGGTTCGGTATAAGTCCTACTTTCTAACATTTTCATCTTGAATGGATCTAATCTCCACCTGACACATGCTACTCTATCGACGTCGTATTGCCGAATGACTCGACCTTCATTCTTCACGTCTTGTTTGTCAAATTCTGCTCCGTCATTTACCGCAGTATTTGAAGCCTCTTTGCTTTCCGATTCTAATTTATCGCTGACCTGGAATAGAATTTCGTGGGGGTCTCTCAACCGTTGTGAAATCAATTCTATTTAAAAAACCCAACTTCTTACAACATTTCCCTCTATCTTAATGTCTTTAACATTTCCTATATCTTTTCGCGGTTCTCTTCGTCTCTCGTGATTGAATAATAAAACATCCTTGAACCTTAACATAAACGCCAAAAAATGTAATTGGAACCTCAATCACAACGGGCATAGGGGCAGGCCTCAAGAGGGAGTTCTGGTTGGTACTGCGAGAACTTTTTTCTTTTCTCATGTTGCTCCAGCATACAAGGCCCATGCGCTGTATGGGGAGTACTGCGTCTCTATCCTGGGGGGGCTCGGGTTTACCGGCTTTTGGATAGGTCGGTCAAAAAGGCCAAAAAGTTATAATGTTCGCACTCTTCCCAGTTCTCTCTGGGACGCTCCTATCTTTGACGGCAGCACGATGTTCTGAGATGCGTTTACTCTCTTTCTTATGCTACCGCGCGCCAGGTGCGAGCCACGGAACTTACATCAGAAACTCGCGTTACCACCACCTGTATACCGGCCTCGTTTAGCACACAGGGTGCTGTGTCGGCGGCCAAACATGAGTTTCTTGTGCTTGCATGATGTAGCGTAAACCAGGCTTGGGTCGCTACTGGTGCTTGCTTCTTCTTTCTGCCGACCCTCTCCGTTCTGGTGGAATTCTTCTTCCATTTTCCCGAGGTTCCTGACTGAAATTTAATCACTCCGTCCTCCAACTTTTAAAGCCTGGGTCGTTGCTCATCGCGTGTTGCGTTCAGTTGATGTCCAAACTAACCGATGTGTGCAACACCCCCTCCTTGAATAAGGCTCTGCCCCCACTCCCCGTGACAGTGGTGGTGCCTACAACTGTAAAAGTCCTAACACTTACGTTTATCCCACCATATATTTATATATATATTATAATATAATATATTAGTATAATAAATAAGAATAAGATATATTAATAATATATTTATTATATATAATATTATATATTACATCTATATATAGTTATCTGGTTCATTGTAGTGCGGAACGTGTTTTCTTTATTGAGTGCTCTCGCCTTTGCTAGTTATAGTCTTATTCTTATATTATTTTATTATATATTTTGATGAATTTTGTTTAGTTGAAGTGTGTGTGTTTTACTTAGCTATACTTTGATTTTAACATTAGTTTTTTTTATTAAAACTTATTTTATTTGTTTTTATAATTTTTAAATTTAGAATTCAGTGTAGCTATCCAAGTGTGCTCTGTAAAGACCAGTTATGAATTTATATCACATTTCTTTTTCTTTTGTCGTTTTTTTTTTGGTTGGCGGGAATTTTTTAGTAGGGTAAATTGGGAAGAAAAGTTTACGTAAGTTTGAGTTTTCGTACTTTCTTTTTATTATTTACAAACATCTGCATTTTTACATCTAATTTAGCACACAGATTAAACCTTTTAATTTAGGTTTTAGCGTTTGATAAATTTTTGCACGATTTCCTTTTTTTTTGGCATTTGTTTGTGTTTGTGTGGTGTGCGCGGCGTGATGTGTGGTTCGTGTGGTGAATGGAACGATTTGCATAGATGGCCGGGGCCTGTCTCATGACATATCACCAAATCCGTGGCTTAAATTCCTCAATCCGCTTCCCGTTCGATTACCCCCGCCAACCTCTCTTAAATCTAGCCCTACTCTTTTTGCTCTTATCTGAGAACTTCGAGTCGACTCCTAGCCCTCGGATAAGCAAGTTACATCTCTAACTCGTTTAACGTATGCAACCAACTATAACTTATTTCATATTTCCGATCCTAAAGGGTTGGAGTATGTGCCTCATAGTTAACTCAAACACTCTGTGCACCGTCTACGCTGAATCTCGCATCAAACTAATTTCAGATGTTTCTGTGGCTCTAAATCTTTCTCTGCCTACTACTAATCTGGTGCTTCTGGCACTGTTCTACCTAAACAGAACAAGCTTTCAGGCCTTTTCTTGCAATATTCTTGGATATTATCTCGAGATACTGTATAATCTTCTCATCCAAATAACTGAGGTCCTCTATACTGAGGGACCTTTTCAATGTCACACCACGTGAAATGGTTGGCCGATGCTCTCATTTACTGATTTATGGGCGAGGACGGCGACATTCACCATTTCATCAACGATGCTGGAGGAGCTATTAAAGACACCTACACACCACACTTCTCCGGGATTCGTAAGCCTAACCAATTCACTGTCGACACATCTCCCTGACCTAGTTTCAACCACTAAGTCCTTCTCTCTAAATACACACCTTGCTGCCTTTGTCAATCCATCGGCCAACTACCTTATATTTCTTAATTTTGATACTTTCCTCCTCAACAGCATCATCCCTGCCCTGTGGCGATGCTTTCTGCACTTTGATACGCGGCGGCTATTGGGGGCTGGCTTTGCGCTCTGACTCCTACGCTAACTATTACAATTGGAATGACTGCTTTTTCCTATAGGTGGCGCTTCGGCTTCTTGCGAATGGTGGGAGCTGTCATCGTTGGATGGGTGAGCACATGCTCAGGTATCATTCGATCGTCGACTAAATCTTCTGCTCCTCATAATCCCCGTGGTTCGTCCGGTTCTTGCTCTTGGCCTATTTCAGTTAGAGACAATGCGTTCGGGGTGGAAAAATTCTCGATTTCCTATCACTCTCGCTAATTCATTCAGCTAGAAATCGTAGCAGGGGTACTCTTCGACGAGCAAAGCGACTTTCATCATCAAACGAAAGTTGCGCCTAACCCTTCCTTGGTCTTCCCTATGATAAATTGTCTGGCTCTTGCCAAAAACACGTCTCACCAAACTTCTGTAATTCTCACCCTCTTCCATCTTAATTCCGATCTGATCGGTTCTGATTGCTAACCTCCAACTGAACGGACAATCTTTCGGCCTCCTATTTTCCGCTAACTCAACCCTGGACGTTCTGGCATTCCTCTCACCCTCCTCTGTCTCTTCTCAGGTGTCCTACTGTCACTTATTTCGCTGAGCATAATTTCGATCGGCGCGTATAGAAGGTGCATGGCTCCTGACATCTAGATGAACGTTAGGACAGGCGGGTGGCCCGATTGGACTCATATCCTCCAGACGAGTTTTGAAAAGGGATATGCTTCCGTGCTGGCCTCTCCTCTCGTTTTCAACTATATTTTCTATGCCCACTCAACATATGCCTTATCCCTCAGGATTGGCAGCGCGCTTAGTCAACCTATTCACGAAAAAGAAGCCGCTCTATCTTCATACACTTATCGCCCTAATAGTCCTCTAACCGTGTATTCTAGTCGAGATCTTTTGACCTCAACTCTCATTTTCTTAGGACCATCAAGTGGGGTCTCATTCCCTTTCTTTCCAGATCGCCAGTACGGCTTCGGCGCTCAAGGTCTACTGGTGATCTATGTAACGTTCCTATCTAAACAGATTTATGTTCTTCCACCCTTCCAGGGAATTACGGGAGCGGGGACTGCCTGGTGGCGCTTGACTATCCAAGCATTGTGGACCGGCTATGGCCACGTCATGCTCCTCCAAGACTCCCCTCCTTTCGGCATTTCCTGCCTCTCTTATTGCTCGTTACTTATGGTCTAGCTTTCTTTCAAATCCGCATCAATACTCGGCTCGTTGTCATGATGGAGTTCGATATGGGCGACCCCACCCTCCGCTTGCTTTCCTCCCTTCTTATTGTCAATGAGTGCGTGTTCTCGGGTTTCGTCCTTATCTACTACTTGAATTCCGTGCTCTTTTTCAATTAATGAATCTGACTAGTCTGCACATTTCTAACTCTTTCCACATAATGCCGACGACTCGACCCTTCATTCTTCCTCATTTCAATTCTTAAAGTCTTCCCCTCTTTTTACCTTCTAGAATTGCCCTCGTCTAATCTTCGTCCGATTTCCATGTTCTCGCTGAATCTAGCGCATCGAGAAATTTCCGGGTGGGGTGTCCCGCACCTTGTGAAAATTAAATTTTCTTTTAAAAACCCAACTTCTACAATCTCGCTCTGCCTAAGCCCTTCCTTCTTATCCCTACGTCTCCTTTTCGACGGTTTCCTGTTCTTCACTTTGACAATAACTAAAACATCCTGCTGGCCTAACATCAAACACAAAATAAAAAGAATTGGGAAACCTCACATCACAACCGGTTGCTAAGGCCGAGCCTCAGAAATGGAATGGCAAAGTTTGTTTAGACTGCAGAAGAGCTTTTTTTTTTGCCTCTTCACACGTCTGACTTCAGTTATACAGGGTTCTCATCCGCGATTGTATGGCCATATAAGTACTGCTCTTATATCTGGGGGGCTCAGGTTTCACCCGGCTTTTCTATAGGGTCGAGTCAAAAGCGAAAAGACTTATAAACTGTTTCCTGTACTTTCTAATTCACTTTGACCCTCTTTCGGCGCGATGTTGGTCTTTATCTCTTTTCTATAGGTACCGTGAGCGCAGAGTGACGTAGGGCATTTTCCACTCGCAGTGCGCCCGCCCCTTTAAGAGCGCCCCGCGCACAAAGGGAGTGCTGTGTCCGGGCACAATTGATTTATTGTTTGTTGTTACGCAACTCCAGACTAGTTTCTCTGCAGCGTGCTACCGTTCTTTCCTGCCACCATCTGCTTTCTTTTTGGAATTCTACGTCCACTCTTCTGATATGTTCGCTACCTGCAATTTAACTCATCTGCCCTCACTTTACGCCCTCGGTCATGGCTAATCTGCGTAATTGTGCAGGTGAGTCTGAAATTTTGTTGAGTGTAAACCTCCTGATGAATAGCGCTTTGATCGTCCATGTCCAGGTGGTGATGACTGTAAAAAAAAAAAAAAAAAAAAAAAACCTCCATCACACCTTCGCGTACCTTACACAAATGAAAACGTGTTGCTTTTGGGAAGATATCCGTTGTTTGCTTTCTTGTTTTCACGGCGCAATACTAAAAAGGAAAACGTATGTCTTTTCTTGTTTCGGATATCCAGCTAGTTTGCCGTTTGTCGTATACGAGCCTGGATACATGGTATGTAATGTTTGTTCACGTATGGTATTCGAATGCGAGATCTGAGTATGATAACTGCAATATTTCAACGCACAAACTGTTGGACGATAGAAGAAGCGAGAAGTAAGTGGTGTCTTCTCCAAACCCTGGTCACTCTCAGTTTTTTGCCTCGAACACTTTAAGAAGGTTCTAAAATTTCCGTCTCTTCAGTGGAGTTGATAATTCCCCAAACTCTCCCCCGAGCACTTTGAGCCCCCTTAATGCCCAGACGCTGGCAATGAAAGCGTATTTTATAGTTAATTATTGATACCAAGGTTTTCTTATTTCCCTTCCACTTTTTTATTTTGAGTGTCCAAGTTGTTTGTCATGATGCCGTTTTACCACCCACCACCGACAGTTTTTTTTTATGAATTAGAGCCTTAACCCAATATTATATACTTCTATGTATAAATATATATATACTTATAAATATATTATATATAATATATTATATATTATAATTATTATAAATAATATTATATATATATATATATCATTATATATTATATAATATATATAAATATATATCTTACATATATATTTGTGTTTTAAGTGAAAAAAAGCTGAAAGCACTGCCGATAATTTCGGGGGGGGGGCGGCAGCCCCCTCAGGTACTACCAATTTTGATACTATATATAATATATAGTTATATATTAATATATATTATATATATATATATATATAGTATATTATATATATAATATATATATATATTATATATATATATATATTATATATATATTAATATTATCTATATATATTAGGGAGGATAAGCAAAAAAAATACAAACCTGGGGTTTTAAGTTGATATATGATAGCTAACTAAGTATTCGTTTTTAAAAAGAATAATAACAATAAAAAAAAAAAAAAACCCAAAAAAAAAAAAAAACAAGTTATTAATATTTTTCAATAAAATACAAATATCAAATTAAATACCCTTTGAACATGATTTGGTTATTTTTTGTTGAAAGATAGATACTGAATTTAATAAGAGTTTATCCGTTATATAGTATAGAAAATGTTTTACCGAGACCAAATTTGTTAGTCTAAGAAATCAACAGATATATTTTTTGTTAAAAAAAAAACCAAAAACCTGCTGAAAATATCGTTTTTAATATATAAGATATATATATACTATGGATAGATAAAGAGAAAGAGATATAGAGAATGAGAGCCTATCGAATAGTATCAATCTGTAAGAATAGGTATAATGGGTAGAGTATAAATAATTAAGAGATAATAAGTAAGAGAGGAGAGGAGATATAGGAAATAGATGTGTGGAACAAGTATGACGTGGTGAGGAAAGATAAGAAGAGAGGCAGTGGAGAGACAAGAAAGAGGGGACAAGCTAGATAAGGTGGAAAGGTGTGTAAAACAAGGAAGCTGGAAAGATAAAGTATGAGACTGTGTGGAAATGTAGGAAAACTGGTATAAGATAGAGAGATAGAGAGTATGTAAATAATTTCTGTATATATAGTAGAGGAATAGTATATGTAAGAGGAAAATCTTAGTCTAGAATGATGGTTTCAGTGAAAGGAGAAAAATAGAAGAATAAGTGGGAATGAAGTGTCAAGAGGAGATATGATAGCGGGGAAGGTGAGGTGAAGGGTGGGTGGGGGTGGAAGGGGAACTGGGATAGTGTCAGGGTTGAGTGAAAACGGGGAGTGTGGGGTAGCAGGAGAGACAAGTGGTGAGGGGGGGGGGAGAGATGGAGATGGAGGGGGTGAGGCGGGGAAGCGGGAGGTGAGCGGAGGGAGGGGAGGGCGCAAACGACGGGGTGGAAGTGGGGGAGTGGGAGCGGAGGGGAGGGATGGGGGTGGGCATCGGGGGAAGGAAGGGAAGGAGGAAGGGGTGATGAATGGGTTTATGAAGAGAGTTTGAGATGAGTGGTAAAGAGATTTGTCGCGGCCGGGATTTAAATGCACACCAGTATAATCAATAATATGTATATATAGTAATATAATACTAGTGTACTAGCTATATATGATATATATACATAAGTAGTTATAGGGCCATCTGAGCGGTCCATTATAGTAATAAGTATAGTCTGGTGGTAAGTGATAAGAGATATATAAGATACTTATAGTAGGACTATCGGTTAAGTTATGAACTAGTATAGATGTATCGTATTATCATGTATAATCGTATCACCGTTCGATCATCATCTTACCTGGTTTTTCCACCAAGACTGTGGATAATGGCGGTGGCGGTGCAAAATTTTGGAGTCGTTGCCTACAAGTGTGAAACAGAAAAGAATAAATAGCGAGAGGAGATAAATGGACGACTAAGTCAAGAAAGAGTAAAGTCCTCCTAGGGCCTTACCGCCGCTGGCCCCCTGCTATTATCTACCTAGCTACTTTAAGTGCATGTAAGAAAACAATTCAGTTTGCGATGTCAAGGAAAAGTATCCAGACCCTATATCAGAGGCTTCACAGGATCACTTCAGACGGAGTAACTAGTCCACGTATGCACAGATATCCCGTCAGTGTAAGCGATTCATCGTACCGTTGTTGACCCAGGGTGGGCCACAACCAGTACTGTACCCCTCAACAAAACCCCCGTCTACATGATTCATTACGCTATTATCACCTTAATTTTCGTCGCCTCTACCAAACTCACATTTTCCTCTTACCCCCAGACATTCCATATTGAATACGCGTACGCAAATGCTCCAATAAACTAACAATTTGGGTTCTTCGCCGTTAAGTCTCCCAGTGTCCGGTCGATTACCACAACACACTTCCACGTCAACGATTATTACATTCGCTCTAACCAACCTGACATATTCATTACTATACCTTGTATCTCCTAATACATTGGGCCGACCAAACCATTTACTCAATCAGTACTTATCTTAATTTATATTCTGCTCATTTTACCCCCTTTCTTCACGCCACACGACTCTCTAATACGTATCATTCCTAATGTAATTATCAATCTTCTCTCACCTTAACACGCCCCTTTAAAGATTGTCCATCTGATCACGTTGAACTTTAGATGTCATATACCTTCCTATTTCCAGACCATAGTTCTACTACTTAACAATATGCATCAACACGTAGGTGAAACAACAAATACCCTTCTAATAGTATTAAGACCCTATAGCGACGCACTTCCATAAAGACTTTAGATTTCCCTTACCATCCTAGCACAGTACTTATAATTTTAATTGCACCAGCCACTTCCTTCACATTACCACATATGCTATTGCTCTTTACTTGACACTTCATAGACATCATGCCGTAGTTCCCTTTAATTCATCCAACAATGCTATACATCCTAAATTTAATCTCTATATAATGTCAGGACTATTACTTGTAATTCTCAATCGTATGTTATAAATCTGCGACCCAGTATCCAATTCTTAACTTCAGAAACAGAATTAGACTGGTCCCTCGACTCTACGAACCTGATTAATCGTTGATAGGCATTATTTCTGAGACGTAGATTTACTTTCGAAAACCTCCTACCTAAGATTTTACTAAGGTGACGACCGGCATGCCGCAAGTCTCGTTCTAGGCACAAGGGATAATGCCGGGCTTCCACAACAAATGGCGTACTATCGGAGGTGAGTAATCACCCACAGCTTACAGGTAAAAGAACGCAAAGAGGTGAAAAATGAGGTACAACTCCGGAGGTACAAATAGATAAAAGTAAAAGGGTATGGAGGAAGGGTCAGGCCACAGGGGGTCGTCACAATAAAACCAACCGTACACCAGAATATGGATCATCAACAAGTTCTATTCTAACATGGCACATGGAAGTTAAATTGAACCGGTAGCCAAATGACACCATCTCCAACGTACGTTAATAAGAAAGACAATTAGAAGACCAAGGTAACAACTACGGAATACATACAGTAATTGGAATAACCATAATGGAGAACAACCATCGACACATAATACACCCTGATACACAGAAGTAGCACCTATGGGCCTGGGCAATAAGGAAGATTAATATTGGAGGAGGGAAGGCACCGAATTGCACCAATTTTTGAGTCGAGCGTCCTGTAGATAATAAACTATAACACAACACAAAACATATACAAAAACAATAAAATCGATCATAAAAAAAAAAAAAAAAACCAGTATACTTATCCTGAGTTACAAAGCGAGGTGCTGAAGAAAAGTGAAGGTGTGGGAAGAAAATATACCATACATAAATCAAAACAAACCATATATCAAACTAAACATGTCGTGCAGAGACATCGCATGCATGAATGCTATCTTCCTATGGCATATAATCCAATGATCGTCATATGCGCAACATAGCTTGCGGAAATATCCCAGTGACCTAGAAGGTAACAATATAATCAATTGTCCTCTGTTCCTCTTATGTAAAACTGCGAAGTTCAGTTCAGATAAGTGAAAAAAAGTAATACTCTGCGACTTGGCCAGGACATATAATTTCTACCACTTCCTAATAACGCACCTTGCATTCTCTACCAATCGAGGTCGCTAATGCCTAGTCACTCGACGCGGGCATCACTTCTCTGTCGACAAAGGATACCAGCACCTTATATTCCTTCCCTCACAGGTAGAACAGAACATACTCAACCAGAACTGAATTACCCTATCCACATTCCCTTACGGGAAGTTGCGCCCTGGTGATCCGTTCTCAGAATCCTCCCCCTGCTTGTGGGTATTAAGTGTGAGAGGGTGCAATGAGCTGCGTCCGGCGGTTGCCTTCTCCCCAGGCACTCCTGCCGGTAACTGGATTAGGACGCTGGTGGGGATAATAACACTAATCTTCGGGTCTCCAATCCAAGTCAATCCACCTCAGGGCTCGCCCTGCCCGGCAATCCCTTTTGATCATTTCACCCGATCCAATTGCCATCGGATACCATGCAGGATATCCTACCCTTCTTCAATAACATTATTTAACACTACTGATTATGCCCATTACCCTGCCCCCTCCGGTTGCTACACATCGCACCTGCTCCCCCAACCTCCGCCAAAAATAAAATAATAATGGACCAATTATTAATGTGTAATGTTAATATGTATATTCTGACATAAAATCACTCACCAAAAATGATACCCAAGGTTACCAAATAAAATAGTAATAAACCTTATCACCTATGAGCATAGGTAATAGTATAATTAGATAGATAGGTTTATTTGGTAATTAGGTTATCTATTACTCTCATATAGGTAAAATAAATCATAATATATGACTGGGTAAAGTGCTAGCATTGCATGCATGAGATAGTCTTCCAACCCACCTAAATACATAGTTATTGATAAAAAAGTAAAATAATATAGATATAGATATAGTTGGATTCCAAAAATTTATAAGGTAAACTTCTTACAGAACTGAAAACATGATTTGAAAAAAAAACGGTCTTTTTTTTTAATTTGTTTTATGTATTTTTTTAAAAAAAGAAGACATATTTAATTTTATTATTTAATAAATTAAAATAAGTTTTTGTGTTAGCTTTAGTTCATTAGCTAATTAACCTTCTAATTTAATTTTATGTTTGAAATTAATTAAAGAGTACAGTTTTTAAATTATACATAAAGCATAATAAAAGTACCCAATACCCCTTGCTAGGCCTAAAAATTATTGCACTATTAAACTCATTCTATTGCATTTCCTTCCATTTTAAAGCTGCACCCGTATACGTGTGTGTCTTACACTTGCATGTAATAAGCATATAAGTACACATAACGAATTATACACTTTTACATATTTATTTACATAGTTATTTACATTTACATAGTTATTTGCCTATTATATATCCTTTTATATTTATAGTTGAACTCATATCAGTAAAAAGGACAGCTTATGGTATAAAGGACAGTTTGTGCTAAAAGGAACATTTTATATAATATTATTGATATATTATATACTATATATATATTAAAATAATAATATTATATATAATATATTATATAATAATATATTAAGTTATAGTAATTAATATATAATATAATATGTAATTATTAATATATATAATACTATAATTATTTAATAATAGTAATATATTATGATTAAAATAGTAAAATATTAAAATGAGTATATATCATAGTATTATATATATATTAACATAAGGCTGTGAACTGATAATTATTTGACAATTTATTGAGAGGAAATATCACGGAAGTCGACTGACCCCTTCAACCCCAGGTGGGAGGTATATAACGGAAAGTAATAAATAAAATAGTTGATAAGATATCATAGTGATATATATAAACGAGATGTCAGAGAGAAAAATGAAGAATGGTTGAGGAAAGGTGAGTTTTTGATTTCTACTGAGGTGAGAGAGCTATGTGTGTACAGAATGAAATAATCTTATCTTTTAACACAAAGGCAGCTATCCATAGTATAAGAAGTTAATGGTGTAGGGTAAGAGAAATAACGGTTATCGATTAGTTGAAAAGTTATGATTGATTATTTGTACGTATTAGGATTGTATAAACAGAAAGGAGATGATTTGAACAGTATAGATAAGTGTGTTAGATGTTAAAATCCAGTGCATGGGGAGTTTAGGTAAAATGGGCTAATATCGCGATCACTTATGTTGTCTAATATTAGTAAATATTAAGGTTAGTGGAGACTTGGGATGAACGAGAGAGTAAATAATTAACTGGTATACGGAAGGAAGTGTCAGTGGGAGTAATAAAATATAAAGAGTAGAGATAGTAATATGGTGAAAATGCAGTGAGAAGGTTAAACTAAAGCCCCCGCAATAAGTAATTGTAAGATAGAACCGCTCCCGCATAATAAATAGTAATACAACCCCGCTGGATACCCACTGTGAACATGAAATCTTGAAATAATGCTGAAGGCACCACTGTAACGGAGAAAACCAGACATTTATAATTATATGTCAGTCGGCAAAAGAGAGTATTTTGTGAGTAAAAGGTGTTGCTTAAATAAAGAGGAAGCTTAAGATATAAAGTAAACACGTGCAGTGTGGAAATGAGAAGACGGGTTTGATGCAATAGCGGTTAATAAGTTAAAAAGAAGCATGAATAATGGTTGATTAATAGCTATAAACTAAAATAAAAGCAATTTATAATGAAGATGTTTCAAAAGAAAGATGCTTGTGAATGACTCAGTATAACGTAGGACATAATAGAAAAAGTGAATTGACCTGAAAAAGTAATGCATACGATGAAAGAACAGGGTGAAAAAGATGATTGATAAAATGGAGAAGTAGTTTGGAAGTGATGTGCGCGAAGTAGAAATGGTGGAAAACCATTAATAACAACGGAAAACACTCCGGGAATAGGAAGCGTCAGAACCGTTCCTGGATGAAGCAACGATTCGTCACAGAAGTGTCCGCTCTCAGACGTAGATAAATAGAAGTACCAGAGGGAAACGGCTGGCTATGGCGCCTGCTGGCATCGCCATATGAATGCGAATCACGCGGTGGGTGCTTTTTGAACTGCACTCCTAATAATGGCTGTTGATTGTGGAGTTGTGCATCGAGATAGTGAATGGGACACTTGAAATGCTGAATGAGTGGGAATGATAAGAGCAGAATGTACATTGAAGCCCATCACGATGCAGAAGGTGACTAGAAATGACTGTGGTGATCCGTGAGTGTCTTTGATGGATACAAGAAGGAAAGGTATATGTATGAGCGAAATGAAGGATTAATAAGCAATAATTGAGTGAGGCAATAATGTCAAAAGGATAGAGCTGATGAATAAGTGTAAGAATGAGAATATAAATCTCAATGGTATATATGGAATGAAAATTTTTAATTTGGAATGTGAAATGATCAAGAACATAGCAGGTCTAAGAATAGTAGAATATGATTATTGTGAAGCTTTGACAGTTGAAATGTTTATAATAAAGCAGTTTATAGGCAGGGGGTAATAGCTTCCAAGGGATTGGAGGAGAGCAAGCTAATAGTACCCCTATAATAAGGGTTCATAGGGGAGATAATAGGGAACTGTAGAAATTATTAGTTATAGTATACTAGGAATGGCTGAGGTTGGTCTTTAGATGTACCTGAGTTATGTAAATGTGAGGAGCGCACCAATGAAGCTAACGGCCTGTGTAAAAGTTGGAATGAAATGGGTTCGAAATGACAGGTGACGTCACGTGCGAAGTGTACGGTGAGGAACTGAGTATGTCGGTGAAGAAAACAAATGGTAAAGCGTGTGTGAGGTTAAGTGAGTGGTAGAGGATGTGTGCATCAAATAACATTAATACATTGAAGCAAAAATTCTAAGAACGATAAAAGCAGAATAAAATGTTGCTATTTAGATTTTTATGATTGTAGCAACGAGGGGATATGCACAGCGACGTTACATAGGGCGAAGATCGGG
>JABUQX010132459.1:17500-22790 GCA_015478945.1 Trachelipus rathkii | reverse complement strand
GTATTGCGTAATATTCGAAAAGTGGGAGGAGTTGAACAATTTCTCAACTTGTATTTGATAAAACTCTAGTGAAACAGGAACCACCATCAGCTTCGTACATGTCGTTCTGTATGTTATTGTTAGTTACTGAGTGTTGTTAAGTATGAAACTTTTTTAATGTTAGTCATTTATTCGATCAATAAGGTATGTTAGGTTTGTCATTATGCATTATATTCTTCTTAGTTCAGGTTATAAGTTAGCTTTATTGATGGTGAAACTTTGTTGGTTATGTTACGTCAGTATATATTTGTTGGCGAGTATGGTTGTGATAAATTTGTTAAATTTACTATGTTAATGTAAAATAATAGTGATATGTTAGAGATCTGTTTGAAAAAAAGTGTGAAATATTGCGTACGGGCTGTTAAGCAACGTTCAGTTACTTTCCTGTGCCATAGTATGGTGTTTTTGTTAGGTTTTGATGTGTATACTTATATTCTGCATTCCAGGTTATGTTCGTTAGCTTTATTGAGTGCAAAACTTGTTATTTACTGTTTTTACTGTTTTTTAGTTTATGTTAAAAATGTCAAATTCTTTTTACGTTATAAACATAAAAAGAATAAAATTTTAGTAAAAACAAAAAGTTTTAGAGAAAAATACAGATAAATTATTAACAGTTTAAAGCCAAAAAAAAAAAAAAAAACAAAAACTAAACAAAAGTAATTAAAGAAATTAAAATTAAAAATAGCTAAAAGTTTTTTCTTTAAACACAAAGTTTCAAACGAGTTAAGAATTAAATTAAAAAGTTTTTAAAACAAAAACGAAAAAACAGATGTGAAAGATGTGAAAAGCAACGTTCTATATGTTTGCTAGTTACTTACTGGTGTTAAGTATTTGAACTTTGTTAATGTTAGTTGTTTATTAGCGTGTTTAAGGTATGTTAGGGTTGATGTTATACATTATATTCTTAGTTACGGTTATGTTATGTTAGCTTTATTTGATTGTGAAAAACTTTGTTATGTCAGCATATATTCGAGGGTTAGGTATAAAAAGAACATATTTTTATGCTATGTTTATCCCAAATGCATACGTCGAGAATTTATGCACTGGTAGTCACAGATCAAATACGGATTCAATGTACCCAAATAGATTCAGGGGTTGGGAACGGAGTAAGGGTGAGGTAGGTGTGGTTTGATTACGATCAGTGATTTACCGTTTTAGGGTATGTTAAAAAAAACACAATTTTTTTACGTTTTAGTTTTAAAAAAGAACAAATTTTTTTTGTAATTTACAAAAAGTTTTAAAGAAATTAAAATAAAAAATTAAAATTTTTCAACAACTCAAATTTTTACTTTACCTAATAACATTTACAATAGCTAAAAAGTATTTTTTTTTAAAACAAAAGTTTTAAAGATCAATAAAGTTAAAAATAAAGTAAAAGTTTTTATTAAAACAAAAAGAAAAAAAGATGTGAAAAGGCTACGTTCTATATGTTTTGCTATAGTTACTTACTGTTGTTATAGTATTGAACTTCTTTGATTAATGTTAGGTTGCTTTATTCTGTTTAAGGTATTGTTTAGGGTTTTTCGGTGTATGTGATATATTCATTGGTTCAGATACGCATATGTTAGCTTTGTTAAGCCCAAAAAACTTTGTTACCGTTGGCGCAATAATTCGTTGGCTCATGCTATGTATAATTAGGCGGTAGTTTACATAGGTGATGATAAAATTATTTACCAGTGTTAATACGAAATAGTTATGATCAATGTTAGAGATAGCTTCTGAAAACGTATGAATAAGGTTAACGTTTTTGTATGCAACGGTAGTTACTTTACTGTTATTAAGTATGGAACTTTGCTAATGTTAGCGATTTATTTAGGCATAGGGTATGTTCGATTTGATGTTATATATTATATTGTTACATTAGTTATTGGTATGTTAGCTTTCATTTTGATGTCATGAAATCTTTGACTGCGTTAGGCGTATTTTCGTTGCGTTCAGTATGATAATTACCAACAAGATTGTGATAGAATTTTTGTTAAATAGTTACTCTATGTTCGTGCAACAGATAATAATGATATGTTAGGATATGTTTTGAAAAAGTATATGTGAATAATGTTATGTATTGTATTGCAGATGATTAGTTACGTCTACAGTTGTTAAGTATTGAACTTTGTTAATGTTGACTGCTTATTCGTTGGTATAAGATGCGTTAGGTAGGGATTGTGACGGCTGTACTTATATTCATAGTGTCATATGATTGCTATGTTGCTTTATTGATGTTGAGAACTTGGTACGTTAGGCATCCTATTCAATTGCATCAGTATGATACTACACAAGGTTGTTGATAATTTTTGTAAATGTTTACTATGTTAGTGTAAAAACATAGTGATGATGTAGAAAAAAGTTGTAAGTAGGTTACGTTCCGCGCTCAATGTTAGTTTACTTTACTTGTTGTTAAGTATGGATCGTGTTTAATGTTAGCATTATATTCATTCAATCAGACATGATAGATGTAGGACCAAAGGTTATGAAAATAAAATTTGGTTAAATAATTACTATGCTAATGTATTACAATCATCCAGGTATTGAGTTAGGAGGAGAAGGGCGTGGGTCGGGTTTCATTTACTGCATTACAGGTCTTTAGTGGGCTATGTAAAAACTCCCAAATTTCATTAAGTTATAAATATTGAAAAAGCACGTAAAAAATTTAGTAAAAACAAAAACTGTTTTTAAAGCATTATTGAAAACCAAAATAAATAAAAGTTTTGTGTTATGTTATACAAAATATGACATGAATCAACAGATCATAGATGGGGAGGGGAGGCTAAGGAGACAGGGATCAATAGCTCATAGATGGTGAGGGGGTCGGAGGCTTTCTCAATTGGGAGGCGGGGTATGAGGCCGGGAGGGCGTCAAGAGGGCTCCAGAGGTCTCCAGAGGCTTTTGAGGGTGTTTGATTTATATAAAAAACGTAAATTTTTTTGTTATAAACTTAAAAGATAAAAAAAAAATGTTTATTTTTTAATTTTTTTTTATTTTTTTTTAAAAAAATTTTTTAAATTTTTTAAATTTTTTAAAAATATTTTAAATTTTAATTTTTTTTTTCTTTTTTTTTTTTAACATTATGTAAACTTTTTTTTTTTTGAAAATTTTTTAAATTTTTTTTTTTTTAAATTTTAATTTATTTTTTTATTTTCTGTATCGAGGATACATCATAAGAAAGATGTATACCAAGTTTCGTCGTTCTATGTCAATTTCCAAAGATTTGGGATACAGCCCCAACTTCATGAGGGCTTAGTGTCATTTTACCTCTTCTGTATCGTGGATGTTACTATGTTAATGTAAAAATATCAGTGATATGTTTGAAAAAGTGTAAGTAGATTACGTTCTGCGCTCAATGTTAGTAGCTTTACTGTTGTAAAGTATGGAACTTTGTTAATGTTAACTGTTTATTCATGTTTAAGATGTGTTAGATTTGTGAGTGTATATTATATTCGTAGTTCTGGTGATGCTATGTTTGCTTCACTGATGCGAAAACTGTTACGTTGGTATATATTCATTGATCAGTATGATAATTAAACTTTTTTTTTTAACTTATAAATATGAAAAGCGTAAAATTTAAGTAAAAACAAAAATAAATGAAAGTTTTCTGTTATGTTATACAAAATATGAAATCAATAGATCAAGAGGGAAAGGGATCGTGAGACCGGGGGGGGGGGGGGGGGGGGGGGGAGGAGGGTGGGAGGCTCTGGAGGGTCAGGAGGCTCCAGAGGCTCAGGAGGCTCTAGACGCTATTTGATTTATATAAAAAAACGTAAATTTTTTAAGTTATAAACTTAAAAAGAATAAAAAAGTTTAATTTTTTAATTTTTTTTTTTATTTTTTTTTTTTAATTTTTAAATTTTTTTTTTTTAAATTTTTTTAAAATTTTTTAAAATTTTTTTTTTTTTTATTTTTTTATTTTTATTTTTTTATTTTTTTTTATTTTTTTTTTTTTTTTTTTTTTTTTTAATTTGTATTTTTTTATTTTTTTCTTTTCTGTATCGAGGATAGATCATAAGAAAGATGTATACCAATTTTCGTCGTTCTATGTCAATATTTCAGGTTTGGGGCAGAATCCCATTCTGTGGGGAGTCCTAGACACCCTATATGGACTTATAACCATCATATTCAAGTTCTACGACCTCGATACCTATTTATGCTCACACCTACCATATTGTTGTTAACGTATTTAATAACTCGGGACCGCGTAGCTGTTCAGCACCGGTGCCGGAGTCAACTCATCAGATTCCAATACCAATTCTTTCTAGAAATTACACTCTGAATCCTTTCACCAAATTTCAGCTTTCTACGCTCAATATTTAATGTTTGAGCGGGCTGGGTTCCCCCCTTGGAGGGACCCCATGGCGGACGTAATTTCGACTACTACACTGAGGTTACCTCCCTTCTAAACCATCCTCCCAAATTTTAGCACGCATTACGGATAAGTTCGGATGGCGGAGGGCAGGCAGGCTCTCAACGTCGGCGGCGGAACCGGATGCGAAAGGCGCGGCCACGGCGGAATCCGAAGGCGGAACGCGTAAAAAAACGATCCCTTTACAGGGAATCGTTTTTAGACTCAGATTCGATTTCCTTCGGGAAATCGAATTCTGCGACGTAATAATAATAATAATAATGCTTGTATGTGTATGCGCCTACGCGCCGCTCCGTGTCTGTGTTCTGCTCGGCAAACAGACCTTTCGGTCGTGTTTGACCTCCAAATGGTCGGTCGCCCACAAACGCTCGTTAGGCCTAAACTCACCCACGCTGATCACGCCAAAAGGGCGTAAGCGCAATATCGGTGGATGTCCACCTCGGGGTTTGACCCCCTCTATTATACATCCTACAGACTTAGAAAAATTACACGGATTCGTCCGTATCCTATATAGGTTTGTCCTCTACGAGCAATCTAAACTTTTTTAACACAAGTTTTATTTGAACTCACCTTATTCCAATACTTTAGTTGGTTCAGTCCTTATTATTATAATATATATATAGTAATACATACTAATATATATATATAATTATAATATATATATATATTATATACTATATATATATATATATATATATATATATATATACATATATAGTATATATTATAATAAGGTATATATATATATATGGGCGTAGGCAGGGATTCGATTTATGGGTGGGGGTGCAAAGGGATTTGAGCTGATATATATATATATATATATTATTATACTATTACTACTATATATTATATAATATTATATATATATATATATATATATATTATATATATATCATA
>JABUQX010132459.1:0-12500 GCA_015478945.1 Trachelipus rathkii | reverse complement strand
TTGCGAACGAGAGCGAAAGTACCAGACGGGTGGGGAAAGTCAATTCATAGTTCCAACAGTATAGTGGAAAAGAAGATGACCATGGGACTGTTTAAAAAACTTATAGACGGTAAGTCTATTTGCTTTCGTCTTGGGACCAATAGGCAAAAAACATATGAGAGAACACTGTAAGAAGGCTTGAGAATGGTAGTAGAGCCCAGACTGGGGGAAGATCAGCACGGATATAGAAAGAACAGCAACACGACGGATATCTTGTTCCGCCTTGAGAATTACGTTAGAAAAAGGTATGGGAATATTAATAAACCAGCATGATTGTAGCTTTCATAGTTGTAGAAAAATCTTTTGATTCAGTTGCCAGGGAGGACTATGGAAGAGTGCTAGAGGACAGAATATGCAGTGGATAAAAAGTTGAGAGGAGCCCTGGAGAGTTTGTATAAGAATAATAAATGTAATGTAAGAATAGAATATGAGAATAAGGAATGGTTTGAGGTGAGAACTAGAGTCAGGCAAAGAAGCATGTTGTCACCCCAATTTTTGTTTGTAGCATGATCTGGATGTTAGTTGATAAGAGGGTGCGAGAGAAGTATAGGAGATTGGGACTGTGATATTCTGGCATACGCAGATGACTTGGCATGCTGGAACGAAGGGGGAGATAGGCTGAGAGAGGTGGTAACAAGTTTTGCTAATAGGCTTAGAGAGGCCGGTCTGACTATGAACACAGAAAAGACTGAGATCATGGTGGTTAGTAGGGGAGAAGGAAAGGGAGAGCTGAGAGTAGATGTGGAAGGGACTGGGATAAAGATGGTGGAGAAATGCAAATACTTGAGTGGAGTATTTGGAAGAGGATGAGGAAATGTACAGGAGATAACAAGTAGGATAGGTCAGTATGGGGAAGCTGCAAGAGCAGGGTACCCCATACTGAAAGATAGATAAATGAGTATGGAGATGAAAAGAGTGATATTCGACGAGATGTTAACACCGATTCTACTATATGGGGTAGAGACATGGAGCACGACTACAAGAGAGGATAGTAGAATACAGTCGACAGAGATGTACGTTTTAAGAATGATAGTGGGAAAGACTAGAAGAGACAGCCAAAGAAACTTAAAAATAAGGGAGGAGAGTGGGGTGGAGACTTAAATAAGATGGATGCAACCAGATTGAGGTGGTGGGGACACCTGAAGAGGATGCAGGAGGAGAGAGTGGCCAAGAAGAGATGGGAGTGGAAACAATAGGCAACAAGACCAAGAGAAGGACTTAGGAAAAGATGGGAAAGCTCGGTGGAGGACTCATTGAGAAGACATGGAATGCTGTCGATGCGGTAGCTGAGAGAAGAGGGAGTCCTGGAGGATAGAGGAAAATGGAGAAGAGCTCTGGCCCAGTTGACAGGGTCTTGACCCTTCCTGGGAGCTATGTTAAGTTGCAAATATATATATATATATATATATATATATATATATATATATATATATATATATATATATATATATATATATATATATATATATATATATATATATATTTAACTAGATATATATATATATATATATATATAATATATATAATATATATATATATATATATATATATATATATATATATATAACCTTAATAATATCTATCTATATACCTATATATAACGAACTAGATTGAGGGTTGTAAGTTTTAAATATATATATATATATATCATATATATATAAATCATATATATATATATATATAAATATATATATATATATATATATATATATATTTATATATATATATATATATATATATATATATAACTATATATATATATATATATATATATATATATATATATATATATATATATATATATATATATATATATATATATATATATTTATATATATATATTACAGGTATTCTTTTTCATTGACCAGTGCGTACCTATATGGTAGGATCGGATTCGAGAAGATTAAGTTCTTGAGGAATTCTTGTGGACACACGTCATAAATAAATCTACGCTCTAGATGAATTAAGAATGCTTCAAAAACGAGGAGAATGAGAAGGATCTTCTTACAAATAAATTTTAATAATCTACTACGTTCATATGCCTTTAATAAATGATATGCGATAATGTAGTTTTATATCCGTTCATATATTTACATAAATAAACTTGTAATGTCTTCTTAAAATATAATAAGATTCTTAATAATAATACAGTATTCTTGGAATGAGATATTCTTACAAAAGTTTCATCAAAACAAATAATATTCGAGTCACAAATTATAATGGATGCGAGTGGGAGAGATATATAACAAGGTCGGAATGTGTTTACCTGGATTACAGCCTGATGAGAGATTACGATACCTTCGTAATTGGAACATAAAATATGGAGATTCTTCACTTGCGATTTTCAAACAAAAGATCAATAAAGATTCTAACTTCGTAGAATAAAAGAATAATGAATGTCACTTTCTAGACATTAAAAAGATGAGAGATTTATGCTATATATTTCTTAAGCATAAATATCGATATGGCTGCATAAAATAAATAACAAACACGTCACAGTTTTAACATGTAACACAACACTAGGCTCGGAGTACAATATCCCACCTCCGCTAGAGCCTGCACGGTAACACGACCCTCTCTCACAACACTCAGGAACGGACTCTCAAGATGCAGTGCGCTACAGTACTCTTTACACATTCATAGCGGCGCAATACAACTTTTCTTTCTAACATAAATACTAATTACGAATAGATATTGTTTTTCAATCTGAAAGATATTTATATATATATATATATATATATATATATATATATATATATATATATATATATATATATATATATATACTGCTATACTATAACTATATATATAACCTTATATATATATAGAGAGAGAGTCGGGAAAGAAAAGCTCCCCCCTCTGAAAAATATTTACACTTGTAAATTCTACTTACATTTCTGGGACAGATATGTTTATTCAAAACAAACTACTTCGTAATTACTCATAAACATAAAATCTATAATACAATAATAAATAAGAAAAACAAAAACTTATTCATTCTTCTCAAGATCTTCGTTCGTTATCTTCTCAGCAATTCAGGTACAGGATACAGGAATAAGAACATCGTTTTAAGATTGATTATTAACAAATAATACCTTCAAATATATACACATACGATATCCACATTATTCTATCAAAACAATCAACATGACAAATGTAGTTTGCGTTGACAAAGAAAACCTGAAACTATTCTGAGAACGAACGATTAGTAGGATAATGAGAACAAGAAGCTTGACTTTGATCGTCTTGAGAAATAGGAGTACTATGAGTATTTGATGCTTTATTATTCGAGCGTAACCAACGTGGACTTTGGGTACGAGGGCCCTGATAGTGTTGATATGGAACGTAATTACTATCAGAATCATCAGAATACGAACTAGACTTATAAAAACTTGAACTATTTACACTCTCATTTTGATTTTCGAAAACGAAGATTTTGGAACACTATCTGACAAAATGAGCACTCCTGCGAACTATCATGAACACTTTGTTGAGAATTGGGATTAGAAAATGACCTTACCGGATCATGAAAAGACGAATTGGAATACCTATGACGATCATGCGGCTGCTGAACAGACGGCATTTTATTTACATTCTTTGAAAACTTATGAGGGAACATAACAACTTCAGACTCATCATCATCTGAATTTATCATTCACAACATATTTATCAACATTAAAATGCACTTGTTTCGGATTACTATCCTTAACAGATGAGAGATTTGGATTTGGACAAGGATTTTGATCTGAAATCGGCTCTGGCACGATTTTGAAATTATCGCTATGGACGGCGATTTCACGAGGATGTCTGGAGACATTGAAGGATGAACCTATTTCTTCCGAGTATACCAATCACTCTAAAAGGTCCCCTCCAACGACGGAACAGCTTTTTACATACTCCAGCAGGTTTTACATCAAGAATAAATACTCTACTACCAACTAAAATCTTCCTATCTTCAGCTTTCTTATGCTGTCTTTCTACAAACTTTCTTGTTTCCGCTTCTAAATTTTCTTTCGCTATTTCACGAATCAAATTAGTTCTAATAACTATATCTTTTAACTCTTCATGAGTGAGTGACGTAGTTCTCTACATCGTAAGGTAGGCGTTTGCTGTAACCAAAAAGAATGAAATGTGGCGAGTCCCCTATGGTCTCGTTATAAGAAGAATTAATACACAATTGAGCGAAGGAAACTAGACCAATCATTACCTTTTTCATTCACGTAACGACGTAAATAATTTTCAATTTGCAAGTTAGCGCGTTCGATCAGAGAATTATTAGTAGATGGGAGGACGGTTATTCCTACTTTATTAACCATCCAAAGCTTGCATAATTGCTTGAAAAACGATGGAACAAAATCACAACTTTGATCACTGAATAATACGCTGGGTGTTGTATGCCTTACAATGACCCTATGAAGCAAAGCATTAGCAATATGAATGCCACTACGAGACGGAATAGCACATAACTCAACGTAACGAGTTAATGAATCTTTAAAGACAAGAATATACTTAGCACCTGACACTTTACATGGAGGTAAAGGTCCAATGATGTCTGTATGTACTCTACAGAACGGCTGGTATGGAACGGGATACTTGAAGATGGGCGCTCTCTTAGGTATATTACCCTTCACCCTAAGACATGAAGAACACTCTCTACAGAAATCATAAACTAACTTCGACATCTTTGGAGAGATGTACCGTTCTCGGATACGTTTTTCGGTTCTCACGTGACCAAGATGTCCAGCCCCTAAACTAGAATGATTAAGACTAAGAACTGTATATACAAGAGATTCGGGAACTTCTATTAGATTTGTAACATAATATAAGATATCGTGGATGAGAACATGTGGAAAATTAATACTTTGACCATTTGTTTTAATGGAATTAATGATTGGAGAAAGTCTTGAACACTTTCTTTGCTCCGTTTTTATTACATCGGATGTGAGATTGAAAAACTTCTTTGTAAGACAAGAATAATCGATACTGGAAATTGAATGAATTGGAGCGAGAGAAGTAGGAAAACGAGAGAGATAATCCGGGCAGATATTTTTCTTCCCTTCTATAAAAAAGATTTCAGGATTGAACGAATTAACTTTGATGGCCCATCTTGCCATTTTATTATTCAAGTCTTTATTCTTAAAAATAGCAACCAATGGTTGATGATCTGTATAAATACGAATTTTATAACCGAAAACTATGTTTCTAAACTTAGCTAAAGACCAAGTAATAGCCAGTGCTTCCTTTTCAAGGGAGGAATAATTCTTTTCTGCTTTACTCAACGTACGAGAAGCAAAGGAAACAGGACGGTCATTGCCTTGATCATCCTTCTGTGCCAGCACAGCACCTAAACCGATATTACTCGCGTCCGTGGAAATGATAAATTCCTTACTAAAATCCGGAAATTGTAACAATGGTTCGATGATTAATTTTTGCTTTAACGTATCAAAAGCTATCTGTTGCTCACTGAGCCAAACGAATTTAGCGTTCTTTTTGAACAAAGATGTGATGGGTTGAGCAATGGTTGAGAACGAAGGCACAAGATTACGGAAAAACGACACGAAACCAATAAAAGAACGAGCAGAGGATACATCTGTGGGAACAAGAAACGACTTAAGAGCCTGCAGCCTTATGAGAAAACCTAAATAAACTAATGAACGTTTGAAAAAGTTCGCTTTTTCTAGTTTCACTTTTAATTTCGCTTTCTTTAAAGCTTCAAAAACTAAGCTCAGACTTTGATAATGGGATTCTATATCCTTCGAATACACAATTATGTCATCGAGATAAATTAATGCATGAATTCCTAATAAATGAGAAAGAGCGAGTTCTATTACTTTACAAAACACATTGGAAGAATTTCTCACACCTTCAGGTACCAACTTATACTGGTAATGCCCTCTGTGAGAAGAAAAAGATAAATAAGGCTTGCTTTCATCAGCAACTTTTATGCCATAAGGATTTGAGGAAACATCTAAACTTGAAAAGATATGTGAATTTCTTAACTTGGAAATCGTTTCTTGCACATTATGAATCGGAGATTGAAGAGGTACAATACTCTTATTTAACTTCCTAAAATCCAAAATTATTTTTGGTTTTGAATCACCTTTGACCGGGAGGACAATGAGAGGATTCGAATGAGGAGAATCAGAATTCTCTATGTAACCTTGAAAAATACACTCGTCAATCCAGCTGTTAATGTCAGCCTGAAATTTGTGCGGAATTTGATAATTTGGAGTATAAAAATATTTTTGTGAGTCGGGCACAATTTCTATTTTGAATTTCCCTAATGGGCAACATTCGACTCTGTCATCCCCTAAAGCAATAACATCTTTGTGTGCTAATAAGAAATCTAAGATCTGCTCCATCTGAGCAACATCCTGCAGCACCAATAAATCAGATTTCTTCGATTTAGAAAGTAATATCTCCTTATAAACATTACGGAGTTGATCATCAGATAAACCTTGAGAAGATTCTATTTTATTTATATTAGAATAAGAACTACGAAGAGCAAGAGGATTAGCATAAGAAACAACTGTATTCTTATCAATTGTGATAGCGGAAGGACTGAAGTTTACACATTTAATCAACATAGTACCATCTATTACTGTACTAAGAACACTTGCAAAAAGAACATTGGATATAGAATTTTTCTCACTTACGAGATGAATATCATTTGGCGGCAAAGTTCCTGCCTGAGATCGAATATCAACAGAGAGAATGGCGCTAGAATAGGCCTCGAACTTGACTGTGTTCGGCAATAGCAACTCATAACATTGATCGTTATAAATAGATAATTCATGAACAAAAGATTCATCTTCAAAATTAAGATGACTTAAATTGGACGGAGAACGAACGAGATTGATATTTGACTCTTCAAAAAGTGGATGCGATTTATCGTACATGCGAGGATCAATACTGGTTTTTGGATCATGGATTAATGGATTATAAACAACCAGAGGAATTTTCGTGAACCCAATATGGTCACTCATAAACAAACACTCATTTTTAAAATCAAAAACGATAGGTAAAGAACCTAAAATATCCGTAACAAGAAGCATATTTCCGCTAAAAGAACATTGATCTCTGACAACAATTACATGGATATTAAACAGATGATTATTTAACAACATTTGGAGTTTAACACGTCCCAAATTTTGTATGACGTTTCCAGAAATAGATTTTAAGACAATGTTGTTTTCTTCTAATTTGAGAGGATATAACTTCTTTAAATTCTCAAATACCTTCCATCTCAGGAGCGATACCCCACTCCCTAAATCGATGTACGACGTTATACCATTAAATCGATCTTAACATAATAACTTTTCCCAATAATAGGATTGTCTTCAACACTATTTACATCAGTGAGACACGGATTTGAATGAACTATATTAACAATATTCGCCTCTAAATTGGACATCACCACATTGCGAGACTGAGAATGCGTGGTCCCATTCAAAAAAATGAACAGAATTACGAGAGAAATGATGCGGATTGCGATTTGCACAGCGGTTTCCACGGTGCGGCAAATGCAGATTAGATGGGTACTAATTGCCCAAATGGTGTATTTCTATCATATTTATTATAAAAACCTTTCATTAGGATCGTAATTAGGATCCAAAAGACTTCTGAACTTCAGGATTCTCTTCAGAATATCGATACGAGTACGGGGATACGTCTCTACTTATTTCGTTTCCGGGTTTTTGTACCGCGGTTTCACCTTTATTAAATCGCATATTACGCCCCTTATTTACATAATTGACACCCTTGGTGTATGATCTTGTCACATTTTGACACTGATTCCCATTATAATGACTTCTAGAATTGTTTTGAGCATGGTCAAAACGTGGATTTGACCCTTTTTGGACAAGCGGAATTCTACCTAAACTTGCCTGATTGTGATTAACACTGGAGTGTTTTTGAGAATAATTATTATTATTATTAGAATAATTGGGATGATTTGAATGATTTATAACCCTAACACCTTCTTCAGAAAAAGGTTGCCAAGTTGTTCCTCGACATTTAGCCTGCGAACCCCTAGGATGATTTTTGAAACACAAATTACAAAAAGGACGGAAGATACATGAGGCACTGCCATGGCCATTATTTTCGCATCGAAGGCAGAACAATGGTTTCCTTACATTAGGACTCCTAGCAACAGAATTAGGCACATTAGAAGAACGATTACGATAAAAACTTGGAACACTTTTAACATTATAGGACTGATGGGATGAGCTGGGAGAAGAGATTTTCTCCGATTGCGTTGAATACACCAGACTAGATTGAACAGAATTTGATGTTCTGTTAAAAGAAGAAGCTACTTTACCATTATTTAAGACACTTGTCTTCCGTAAATACGTTTGTACCTGAATACAAAATTCTTCATGGATAATCTTTTGGAATTGAGGCTTTGCATTCGAATATAAATTGGAAAATAAAAGAAGACGACGCTGTTCGTCACTAAACTTTATATCATGTAAAAGCGAAGCAGAATCGATGAAAGCCTGTAATGACTTCTGAGCTTCTGTTAAGGCAACGAGTGATTAGGAGACCACTTTGTACTTACAAAGTCACTGAACGTTTCGAACGTGGATTTAGAAACGAGAGGATTGAGAACTAACGATAAATCATTTTTGAATGATTCCCATGAAACAGCCCCCCTTAACTCTGGCGTACTTTGCACTAGGTAAGCAACATTACCTTCTTTTTGAGAAACAAACCTTATATAAGCCCTCAATTTTTCTACATCGCTTGTGATTCCTTCATCTGCGAAGTAAGCGTCAACGGAATTAAACCACCCTGATAATTCTGGCCCACACCAGTTATTATTAACAAACCCTATCAATAAAGGAACATTCGGCCGCGAATGAGATAACCTGTCAATGTTAAGAATTGGACGCTGCATGGTCCCGGAATTAAGAGAAGAATCAGCCGAAGAAATATTTTGAGCTACGTTTTCGTCACCTGAATTTTGCTCATTAACAACAATATTATTAGCGTTAGGATTATTAGAAATGTTGTCAAGATTGGAAATGTCGTCAGTAGACATGAATGAAAGATATTAAGCAAAATGGAAATGGACAACACAAAGAAACATATACAGACGAATATAAAGAAAATATACGAAATGATTATTGGAACCCAAACTTACGCAACTACACTTCTTCTTGTCAATTATTTTGATATACTTCACGAGATATTAGAAATAAATATTAAAAAGAAGGACATTTGCCTCCCAAATTAACAATCAATAATAAAAAGAAAATAATAATAATGAAAAAAATAAACCCAGTTCCTGTCTACCCCACGCCGCTTTGGGTGGGCAGAATCCTCCTACGGAAATTCTTGAGCCTCTTTGAATGCTGTAATTGACAACGAACGTGATCCTGATCGAAGAACTCCAAAGTTTCTCTTTTCTTCACAAAATGGTTTCTAAAAACACAATACAAAAAAATTAATACAGCAAGAAATGATATATATATATATATATATATATATATATATATATATATATATATATATATATATATATATATATATATATATGCCTGCTTGTCTCACCTGCTAATATATATATATATATATATATATATATATATATATATATATATATAATGATATATGGATTCTAATAATGGATCATCTATTTTCCCCTTTGGATTGGGAAGAGAAAGCTATTTTTGATAGCGCAGATTTGATTCACATTCACAGATAGCACACTTCAACAGCATACCATCCTTCAACGAGGTGAGAAATTTTCTTTGAGTTGAGAAACCCCAAATATTCGTGGATTTAAAAAAATAAATAACTTTTCTCTCATTCAGTAAGAGAAAGAAAAAGAAAAAGAAGAAATATTACTGCAATTTCTGATTGCTACAAAAAGATTCCCCAATATTCACACATTCGTGAAGCCTAAACAATTACTCCACCCGCAAATTTCCCAGAGCTTCATTAGAATGCAACATCTTATCCTATCCCCAACCAGATAGTAGATATATATATATATATATATATATATATATATATATATATATATATATATATAAATAATATTTATATATATATATATATATTTACTATATATATAACCAACAACCGCGCCACCACTGCTATACTTAACTAACATAGCAACTTATAATAACTGCTATATCACTACTTTATACACTGCTATACTACTATATATATATATATATATATCTTTGCTCTGCTAACCTATTTCTATATAATGAAATAATATTTATATATATAATTACTAAATTTATATATATATTGATATGATATAGCAATTTTAACTTTACTATACTTCGATATTGTAAATAATTACAATAGATTTAAAAAAAAAAAAAAAAACAATCTCCGAAGTAAGAATTTACCGTTTCAAAATTTTGCTTAATTGAGGTAGTGAATCCAGAAATAACTAGATTCTTGACAGTCAATGAGGAGAAAGTGCTAGCCTCAAAACGGTCTCTTTTTACAATACTAAATGAGGTGAACAAATATACTATTGTGATAATGACAAATTACTTAAAAACACAAATTTTCTTCGAAAAGATATATTATATATAATTACTATTATATATAAAAGATATTGTCAACAATATTTGGAAACAGAATATGATTATTATGAAATATATTCAAACATCTGTGTGTTTAAATGACAAGACATATTTTTATGAACGAGGCTACTATAAAACATATTATGACGTCACTATCGGTAGACGTGCGGGATCCAATCAGAAAGAAGATAATTATTGATATATAAACTGCGCATTAAAATAAATGATTATACTTCAATAAAATACTGAACACTATTAAATAAAAGAAAAGATTATTTTATCAAATAAATAAATTATTGATTAAGACAAAAAAATATTAATTAGATATTTTACAGACCTTTAGATATATATTATACCTTATATCCTTTATACAAACTATTTTTATCCTCAAATGTAGCCGTTGGATATCCTCATCTATCATGGAGGAGAAAAATGGATGTCGCAAAATGGATGCTCACAAATGGAGAACGACGATTTACTCTTGAAGAAAAATTCTTGGAGGCATAAACGTTCACGAACATGTAGTAGACCACTTCTTTCGGTCGCCATCAATCTTCTTGATTGAAAAAAATATATAATCTTCAGTAGATTTATTAACGTGGAAATTGATGAGATTGTCATTCTTCAAAACGATAATTTGTAGGCCTAAAAAAATCTTGAAATATCAACGACAGATTTGTCCACAAAATAGTCCACAGTTATGATCGGCAGACTTTTACAATAGATAAAATAGTCCTCAGTCACGATCGACAGATTTTTAAACTAAGAAAATCTGGATTAGTTATCTGTCACGATCGCCAGACTTCTTTCCCCTGTTTCTATAACCCTTCTATTATATTACAGGTATTCTTTTTCATTGACCAGTGCGTACCTATATGGTAGGATCGGATTCGAGAAGATTAAGTTCTTGAGGAATTCTTGTGGACACACGTCATAAATAAATCTACGCTCTAGATGAATTAAGAATGCTTCAAAAACGAGGAGAATGAGAAGGATCTTCTTACAAATAAATTTTAATAATCTACTACGTTCATATGCCTTTAATAAATGATATGCGATAATGTAGTTTTATATCCGTTCATATATTTACATAAATAAACTTGTAATGTCTTCTTAAAATATAATAAGATTCTTAATAATAATACAGTATTCTTGGAATGAGATATTCTTACAAAAGTTTCATCAAAACAAATAATATTCGAGTCACAAATTATAATGGATGCGAGTGGGAGAGATATAAAATAAGGTCGGAATGTGTTTACCTGGATTACAGCCTGATGAGAGATTACGATACCTTCGTAATTGGAACATAAAATATGGAGATTCTTCACTTGCGATTTTCAAACAAAAGATCAATAAAGATTCTAACTTCGTAGAATAAAAGAATAATGAATGTCACTTTCTAGACATTAAAAAGATGAGAGATTTATGCTATATATTTCTTAAGCATAAATATCGATATGGCTGCATAAAATAAATAACAAACACGTCACAGTTTTAACATGTAACACAACACTTGGCTCGGAGTACAATATCCCACCTCCGCTAGAGCCTGCACGGTAACACGACCTTCTCTCACAACACTCAGGAACGGACTCTCAAGATGCAGTGCGCTACAGTTAGGAACCGACCGGGGCCCCGGCCCCGGCCCCGGCCCCGGCCAACCCCGGCCATTTTTAGCGACCCCGGCCCCGGCCCCGGCCAAAAACCGGGGTTTTCTACCAGGGTTAACTGTAAATTTTCACACAAAATAATAGAGGGTTAAATCAAACAAAATAAAAAATATATATTTTAATTCCATTTCCATTGTTATAAATTGATGCAAAATATATAAATATACCTAAATATAATCAATTTTTTTTTTGGTATTTACTATGATTTCAAATTAAAATTGAGGCCAAATTATAATTT
>JABUQX010132458.1:0-22786 GCA_015478945.1 Trachelipus rathkii | reverse complement strand
CGAGGTTTCTTTTGAGTTGCATTTTTTTTGCATCTAGGGTCAGTGTGTTTTGGTTTAGAAATTCGGATGCTTTGTATTTTACCGAATAATCTTCAGGTTGGTGATTATTCTTTTCTTTGTGTTTAGGAACATCTTTTTCAGGAATTTGAGTAATAATGAGAGGCGGATTAAGTGACAGACATATTCTTCTTACGTAAGTTTGGCGAACCGATCAAGTAGGTATGGAGAAGAGTGTCTTGGCAGGAAATGTTTTCCAATTTTTGTGTTGGATCAACTAGCTTACTTTCATTGTTGGTTAGTTGAAAACTAGTGTTCGATGGAGCAGCAGCATTAAATGGATCCTGAATCCATGAAAATTTATCCATATGCTCGTTTTTAAAATATTTCTCAAACCCGGCAATAAGCTGTGAAAGTTTTCTTCAAAATGGATATCATATCACGAGAGAAATCAATCCCATTTGAGGTCAAAAAGTGTTGAAATATTGGAAAACATTCTTTGCCTCCATTTTCATTCATTTTTAATTTCCATAATTTTAGTTTTTTTTTATAAAAGTCGAAATTTTCTCAATCACTTTATAAATGTGCATGTATCTTCCCTGCAGGGAGAGATTCAGAGCATTCAGCTTTTTAAAAATATCACATAAGATGCTAGTTTTAGCAGAAAATCTTCATTAACAGAATAATCAGCATATTTGTGGTTTTCCTCTTTATGGAAAATATAATTTTTCTGTCACAGTTCATACGTTCGATCCAATACGTTACCACGAGAGAGCCATCGCGAAGTGCTGAAGTACAATAAAGACGAATGCTCAGATCCCATCTCATCACATAATTTTTTTGAAAAACCTTGCCTCCAAAGGCCGAGTTTTATAAAATTAACTACATCCACTATATATTCGAAGACTGTGTTCAATGTAGGACTCAGAAATTTGGATGCGAGTGCTTCCCTGTGAATAATGCAATGGGTCCACAGTGCATCAGGAGCTTTGCTTCGAATAAGTGCCTGCAATCCTCCGTAACATCCGGACATAGCCCGAGCACCATCAGTGCAGACACCAACGCACTTTGCCCACTCCAAATTATTTTCCATTATAAAAGAATCGAGGATCTCGAACAAATCTTGAGCCTTAGCACCATTAATAATACTTTTACAAAAAAGAAGTTCTTCTACAATGTTAATACTGTCCGTAAACCGCACATAACAAATCAAATGGGCATCATTATTATTATCTATGGCTTCATCCAGCTACAGCCCAAATTCCTTCCCTTTTATTTTATCAATTAATTGCTCATTGAGGTCCTCCGCTATGTGCTGTATTCGGCGACTGATGGTGTCATTGGACAGAGGCACTTTTGAAAGCAGCTTTCCAGCAGACTCACTGATCATTATGTTCACCATATCTACAGCAGCTGGTAGAATCAGTTCTTCCGCGTTAGTATGAGGCTTCTTACATTTTGCAATTCTATGTGCCACCTTGTAGGATACTAGCAAACCATTGCTTGGGACTGATGCATACTTAGTAAAACTACCCTTTTGCTGATTTAATTCTCTTAATTTTCTTGTAAAATAGTCCCGAGATTTAGTAACCATAGTGGCATGATTAGTTTCTAAATGGCGTTTCAACTTACTTGGTACCATGTAGTCTGGTGCCAAAATTTTCATGCAAAGTACACACTGCGGCCTATCTTCACCACGGAATTCTGTCGACGTAAACCCAAAATTCAAATAACTGTCATCATATTTTCGATATTTATGCTTCATGCTCGAGACACTGGTTGACGATGTATCTTCTTTACTTTCACTCTCAGAACGCTTATTACTTTTTACTAAAAAATGATCCATTTTTTTTAAAATTACGACAAGAAATAAACAATTATTTCAAAACGACAATTACTGTTTTATTTACTAAATAAAATTAAATAATAAAAAATTTGTATATTTATTTAATCTCAATAATATATATATATATATATATATATATATATATATATATATATATATATATATATATATATAATATATATATATATATATTTATATATATATATATATATAGAGACATATAAATACATAAAATATATATATATATATATATATATATATATATATATATATATATATATATATATATATATATATATATATATATATATATATATATATATATATATATATATATATATATATATATATATATTAAAAGTTTGAAAATTTTCCTTCACTTAATAATAATTATATTGAAGACATTCACTTTTCACAATCTATTTTAATACTAAAACCACGTGAACCCGAAAAAGTTTTATGTAGAATCAGAACGTGTCGATAACGTAAAAAAACGTTCGAATTCGTTTGCCAATTTTTTAATTTTACATATATATCCGTTTTCTATAGAAATCCGTTTTCTATAACACGGTTTTTCTGTTAAAATATAAAATAAGGATAACATAACTAAAATCATGACAACAAAGTTAGAAAATTCAAAATCGATTAAAATTTTTAAATGAAAACTGAAATACAATTATGAAAATGTTCAAATCTTTCGCGTCACCCCTGAGAAGAAGCTGCGTCACCCAAAGGTGACGCGTCACACAGTTTGAGAACCACTGCCTTAGGCTATAACTAACAAAAAAAAAATCTTTTTCATTTTTTTTTAGCTTCAAAAAAAAAATTTTTTTTTAATTTATCAATATTTGAGTCGCGATCTTGCATTGTAATCATGCCGGGCGACGATGAGCATTCTCCCACCTCTGACTTTTCCAACTTGCGTCTCCAGCGATTCTTTACGGATGACCCAGAATTGTGGTTCTCATTGGCTGAGAATGTCTTTCGTCCGGATGAAGAGGATTGAAATAAATATTCAAGGGTATTAAATTCCCTTCCTCAAGCTACTTTAGTGCGCATTCGCGATTCCCTGCCAACTTTAGGCGTATCAACAACCCCTTACACGGCTCTTAAAGAATTACTAATCGCGCGATTAGCCCCTTCCCAGGAGGTAAAATATGAACGATTGTTGAAAGATACTCAGCTTGGCGATTTGCGTCCTTCTGAACTGTTGGTTAACATGCTTTCGTTGCTAGGAAGTACTCCTTCCGCCAGAGAGGAGGCCATATTAAGACATCTTTTTCAGAAGATGCCCCTGTATGCCCAAGATATACTCGCCTCTCTCGATCCAGCCCTTTCTTTGAGTGTGGTTGCTGAAAAAGCAGACCGCATGCTCCGCACACATGCCTCTGCAACGCATTTAGTTGCTGCAACTTCTACTTTTCCATTATCCCCACCACCCCCGCCAACTCCTTCACCACTGTCTTCTCTTACTTCTCATCTTTCACATTCCTCTTCCTCTCCGGTTTCTCACTCTTCTCAAGCTTGTTCCCTTCATCTTTCTCACGGAACTTGCTCTCACACGACATCTTCAGCTCTAGATGCTCGTGTTTCTGCTCTGGAAATCGGTCTTGCAGAGATCAAAACCGAGTTGCTTTCTGTCACTTCTACTCTAAGGCAGCTCTCATTTCGTTCTCGTTCTTCTTCTCGTAGTAGGACTCCCTCTCGAGGTCGTTCTCCTTCTGCTTCTAGTGACAATACCTATCCTCACGGATATTGTTACTATCATAATTTCTTCGGTGCAAGAGCGAAGAAATGTGCTTCTCCGTGCACTTTTTCGGAAAACAAATAGGTCAAGGGATAGCAGAAGCGACTGCCCCTTGTGACCCTGACACTTCGCTTCCTACTGTACTTCGTATTTACGATCGCATCACAAAGCAAAACTTTCTGATTGATACTGGCGCATCTTTGTCTTTGGTCCCTCCGGATCCGTCTCAGTGCTCTGCAGTACCTCTATCTACTCATACGCTGTATGCTGCGAATGGTTCAATTATTCCAGTATATGGTGAACGACTTTGCTCTTTGGAACTCTCGCTTTGACGGAGTTTTAAATGGGTTTTTCTTGTGGCAAAAGTAACACAACCTATTATTGGGGCAGACTTTTTGTCCCATTTCAATCTCATGGTGGACATTCGCAATCAACGTTTGGTAGACGGTACCACTACGTTGTCCTCAAAGGGTGCTCTGATCTCTTCTGTTTTTGGAGGCATTTCTACTATCGCTCCATGTTCTTCTTCTTCAGACGCTTCTCCCTTTGTTACTATGTTACAGAAGGATTTTTCGGATCTTTTAAATCCTTGCTCTTCTTCTTTACCTGTCCAACATGATGTACAGCACCATATCGAGACGTCTGGTCCTCCAACTTTCGCTCGTGCTAGACGTCTCCCCCCAGACAAACTCAAGGCGGCTCAAGCCGAGTTCGAGCATATGTTAGAACTAGGCATTGTTCGCCCCTCTAAGAGTGCTTGGGCTTCACCTCTTCACATGGTGCCAAAACCTTCGGGTGATTGGAGACCGTGTGGAGACTTTAGGGCTCTGAATGCCTCGACAACACCTGACCGCTACCCGGTTCCGCATATTCAGTCCTTTAACTCTCGTCTGGATGGCGCAACCATCTTTTCAAAATTGGATATGGTCAGGGCATATCATCAGATTCCTGTAGCTGCTGATGACATTAAAAAAACCGCTGTTATTACTCCTTTTGGATTATTTGAGTATACTAGAATGCCCTTCGGTCTGAGATGTGCAGCTCAAACTTTTCAGAGGTTTATTGATACTATACTGCAGGGGTTCCCAAAGTAGGTGCCGCGGCACCCTGGGGTGCCGCCAGCGTGTGCCAGGGGTGCCGGCACATTTTTAAATTTTTACCAAAATTTTGGAGTTAAGTAGAACAATTTGCTTTTATTATATGGCAAAACCATTATTATTCATCATCTACTACTCGTCGGCCATTTTGCTTGTAGTCACGTAATGCGCTTTATCTCTTCAGGCAGGTTCATCCATGATGGAGAGAATTTCTAAAAATGAAAATGAAAATGCAACTGAAGCTTCGTTTATTGTCAGTTTACATATTGCAAAAATTGGAAAACCGCATACTATTGCCGAGATATTAATTAAACATTGCCTGAAAATGTTGTTAGTTGCATTTTAGGTTCAGATATGGCCAAGAACGTTGATACTGTGCAGCTATAAAATAACACTATAAGTATGCGAATTAACACAATTACAGAGACAGTCGAGAAAGAACTTATAAGAAGATTGAAAAGGTTATTTTTTTAGCTTACAGCTTGATGAAAGTACCGACGTAGCGGGACTTGCAGTTCTTCTTGCGTTTGTGAGGTACCCATTCGCAATGCAAATAAAAGAGGAACTTTGGATGGGCGAAGTGCTTGAGACTCACACCACTGGCGACGAAATTTTCAATGCTATCGACAAATTTGTACAGGAAAATGGTTTTTAATGGAGCAAGTGTGTGGATATTTACAGTGACGGAGCGGCCGCAATGGTTGAAAAAACGAAGGGAGCGTTGTCTAGGATGAAGCAAGACACTGCAGACACTGTGTCATACATCGACATTTCCTGGCAACAAGAAAGATGCCACAAGATTTTTAAAAGCCGTTCTGGATGATGCTGTGAAAATAATTAATCATGTTAAGAGCCGCCCGCTTCAAGCACGCCTTTTAAAACTTACCGCCGAAGATATGGGTATGGCTCACTTCCATATCTCGCTGCACACAGAAGTGCGGTGGCTTTCAAGGGGAAAGATTTTAGCCAGACTGTTTGAACTAAACGATGCATTGGAGCACAATTAGACAAAATAAAAGGCTTGCGCAATTTTTTAAAATTTTTTTGAAGCGTGTGTTAAGAGCAGAGACATCTCCAACTTTCCTCGGTTGCAAGAATTTGTCAAAACAAATGAGATCCATCTTCAACTGAACTTCCTCGAAATTATTACTGCCTACATGGAGGGTTTGGAAAAAAAACATTGTTGAGTATTTTACTGACATTGATTCTGAGGATGTCTACAGCTGGATGACAAACACATTTTCGTGTGACCCAAGACGTAAACCTACTGGGATGACAAATGAAGCTTTTCAAAATCTGCTGGACATCAGTGAAGACCGCACTTTAAAACTTAAATACTACGAAGGGGGCCAAGAAGAGTTATGGATGCAAGTGTATGCAAAAAACAATGCTGTTGGCAAGATTGCATTAAAAAGACTTGTGCGTTTTATCCACTTATCTATGCGAGTCTGCATTCTCAAGGTATGCTTACATAAAAAACAGATACAGGAGTAAACTTTCAGCGTCAAGTGATTTAAGTGTAAAATTGACAAAACTTCCCATAAACTTAAAGAAAATGATAAAAAATTAAAACCGTTTCATTTTTCACATTAAAGGTAAATGAGCATTAAATTTGCATTGTTTTCTTGTTTTCCTAAGACCTAAGACTAAGTACTCAAACCAATTTAAGAGTAGGTGTGCCGCGAAATTTTTTTAGCACAACAAGGGTGCCGCGGTGAAAAAAGTTTGGGAACCCCTGCTATACTGCGTGGTTTACCTTTCGCCTGGGCTTATCTCGACGACCTTCTTGTAGCAAGTGCAACTCCTGAGGAGTATCAGGATCATTTGCGTGCTGTTTTCGCACGATTAAACGATGCTGGAATGCGACTTAATCTCGCGAAGTGTGTATTTGGTACATCATCTCTCACTTTCCTGGGCCATACTGTTTCTCCCGAAGGTGTTAAACCACTCTCCGATCGTGTTGATGCCATTCGTGCATTCCCTCTTCCTCAAACACAGAAACAACTTCGTCAATACTTGGGAATGGTAAACTTTTACCACCGTTTCCTTCGTTCAGCTTCCGAACTTCTTCGTCCACTTACAGCCCTTATTACACAAAAGAAGAGGGGTTCAGCCATCATTCTTGATTGGACGGATGAGGCAAGAAAAGCTTTTGATGCTTCAAAGGAAGCTCTAGCTGCTGCAACACTTCTTGTCCACCCTCAGGACTCTGCACCAACGCGTATTCAAGTCGACGCTTCCGACTTTGCTGTCGGTGGTGTTTTGCAGCAGTATTTGAATAACGTTTGGTCTCCTTTAGCCTTTTTCTCTCGCAAGCTTCAACCTGCCGAAACTCGGTATAGTGCTTTTGGTAGGGAGTTGCTGGCAATGTACCTAGCTACTCGACACTTCAGATACTTCATAGAAGGTCGAGATTTCAACATCTTAACCGATCACAAACCTCTTACGTTCGCGATGATTTTCCGTCACGAACGACATTCTCCCAGAGAAGCACGCCACCTTGAATACGTCTCCCAATTTACCACTGACGTTCGGCATATCTCTGGGGTAGATAACACCACTGCCGATGCCCTTTCGCGCATCCAGATCGACTCTATTTCTCCTATTCCAATCATAGATTTTGAAGCTATGGCACAGCTCCAAGAGGACGAAATCATCGACCCCACATTAACTTCTTCTTTACGGCTAGAGTGGATAACACTCCCGGGTATCAAGAGGAAGTTGTTATGTGATACATCAACCTCTACTCCTCGTCCATACGTTCCTTCTTCATACAGGAAAGATATCTTCCTCAATCTCCATTCCCTTTCTCACCCCGGCATCGAAGCTTCGCGAAAGCTGGTTTCAGCACGCTTTGTGTGGCCCGGCGTCAATGCCGAAGTGACGAAGTGGACACGCAATTGTCTTTCCTGTCAACGGTCTAAAGTTCAGAGGCACACTAAAAGCCCTCTTGGCTCCTTCTTACCACCAGGTGACAGGTTTGAAAAGGTTCACATAGATATTGTAGGACCTCTTCCTCCTTCTAATGGCAAACGCTACCTTCTTACTTGTATCGACTGGTTCACTCGATGGACCGAAGCCATTCCTCTTTCTGTTGCTTCTTCGGAGTCCATTGCGACAGCTTTTATGACGCATTGGGTTTCTCGTTTCGGCATACCTCTCTCTGTCACTACAGATCAAGGACGTGTCTTCGAATCATTTGGAGAGACTTGATGCGCCTCCTTGGTGCTGAAAAGATTCATACCACTTGCTTTAATCCAAAAGCAAACGGAATTGTAGAACGATTCCATCGTCAGCTTAAGGCTTCCTTGGCTGCTCATCCACCAACCGGAACATTGGACAGACGCTCTTCCGTTGGTAATGCTAGGTATTCGCACTGCCATCAAAGAGGATCTGCAATGTTCTGCGGCAGAACTTGTCTACGGTTCCACTCTTCGGCTTCCCGAAGAGTTCTTTTCGCAATCTTCTCCGTCTCCTACTGCTGACCCATTATCTTATCTAACCCGCTTAAGGCGCTGTGTGCTTCGTCATGGAGACCGACTCCTACTCGTCACCACAAAGTGCATTCTTTCGTACCTAAAGACCTCTCTACATGCACACATGTCTTTGTAAGGCATGATTCGCACCGCACTGCTTTCCAACCGAAGTACGATGGACCTTTTCCTGTGTTACTTCGGAAGGAGAAGTTTTTTACCATTCAACGTCCCACACGCACAGAGGTCGTATCAATCGACCGTCTTAAGCCAGCGTTCTTCGAGTCCAATCCTCCTGATACTCCAGATTCGGAATTGTTCCCAAGATCAGTGTCAGTCCCTTTCAGCGACTCCTACCTACAACATTCCTGTTTCACCTCCCCCTTCTCTCCCTGCTATCTCACCGCCACCTCCCTTAGTACCATTATCTCCTGATCCAGCTTTAGCTCGACCGTCTAGCACAACAGATGAGGTAACTTCAGCTCCACAACCTCGTCCGAGTACTCGTGCTAGTACACGCGATATGGCCACACCTGCACCGAATGTGCCTACAACTCGACCTTCCGGGCCCTCTCTTCGTTCTGCTTCAATACCTCCTTCTACTCAACGTAGTTCGAGGAGTGGCAGACAGATTCGTTGGCCGAGTCGTTACCTAGATTAAAGAATCTGCTGCCCCTACCTCTGGAGGGGGGTTCTGAAGTCGGTCTTAAAATCATTTTTAATAACCTAATACTGTATTAACATATATGTAATTTAGTAAATTTATATTGAAAGCACAATATAATGTTAGTGCAGTTTAAACATCTGAATGTAGTTTTTGTTTATCTGGCAACATCGATTTTTGCAAAAGCCGTGACTAATACTTCGTTCGCTCTTCCGATTTTTCAACTCAACGAATGAAGAGCGTTTAACTGCTGCAACATTATTTCTTTTTATTAAGTAAAAGTGATTCCTACATTTATCTTGAAGTTTTAGGGATCATACTGCCTCTCATTTTGGAGTCAGAATAGAATATATTTTACAAAAAAAATTTTATTCCATCCTACATCACCCACAAAAAATATATATATATATATATATATATATATATATATATATATATATATATATATATATATATATATATATATATATATATATATATATATATATATATATATATATATATATATATATATATATATATATTTCCTGTATAAATGTTTGTAGATACTGTACTGTAACTATCGAGTTAAGTTTCGCGAGGTTTTTATTTTCGCGAAGTGTCAAATATGACTAACGTTTTCCTCTCTCTCTCTCTCTCTCTCTCTCTCTCTCTCTCTCTCTCTCTCTCTCTCTATATATATATATATATATATATATATATATATATATATATATATATATATATATATATATATATATATATATATATATATATATATATATATATATATATATTGAAGTCTGCCACAGAGGTTAGAATGTTGTGGTGACTTCTTGTTGGGGTTTGGAATAATATCAAGTTGCGTTTTCTACTTTATTGTTCTTAATGCAAAGAATACAGCAGTTTTGGGTCGGACCCCTGTCCTATAAAACAAAAAACAAACATTAGACAGGGTCCTTAGTTATTACTATTCTATATATGAATCATATACCGCAGGAAGGAGTCCTGCAACATAAACAGATACAGAGTAGTAGTACAAATGAATAACAGTTTGAGGCTGTTATATGCGTATGTATACCGTGAGGGATAGATCCCACAGGGTATACATTCCCATGAAGCAGCGTTACATGAGTGTGTGACTGTTTTATGCGTATATATACCGGGAAGGAAAGGTACTACGGGGTATATATTCCCATGAAGCAGTCATATGTTCACAAAAACACACTTTATATATATATATATATATATATATATATATATATATATATATATATATATATATATATATATATATATATATATATATATATATATATATATATATATATATATATATATATATATATATATATATATATATATATATATATATATATATATATATATATATATATATAAAGAGCAATCTAGGTTATAGTTCCTTTGGCAAGATGCAGAGAGAGATAGAGCGTAGGCTGCGATTTCTGCATAAATTTACAAGTGTTTTGGGGCCTACAAAAATTTGGGCGTAGGTGGTCTAAGCCCCCTTGGGAGTTTATGCAGCAAATAGCAGTTTACGCTTGACTCGCTATCCGCCACATTAGAAGCATGCACTAATCGTAATTTATTGTTCACACTCTACAGAATATTTACTATTTTTCGTTCCACTCTCTCTAGCCTAGCTTCGATCTACTCTAGTCTTTCCTCGGACAACTATGTAACGTGTATGCCCACCTAGGGTTCTATACAGCGAATACCAGTCTATGCGACTGTTATTTGCTGTATTGTTACAAAAATATATCTTATGCTCCTAAATTCTAACAAATTTGGCTCATGCAGCTTTGCCTTCTATCACCCTTTTTGCCTCTCTCCGTGGCTATAATGTAAACTTACTTTCCTATGTACTAGTACCTTCCAATTTTGGTCATCTTCCTCCCGCTACTCTCTAGCCCTCATTTTCTTATGAAACTCTGCCTAACACACGTTTATCACTGTAGCATCATTCTGAAATTCAGCTCTAACCTCGGCCTATTTCGGCTCCGTTCCTCATATTTTATGTCTTTGCTAACTTAATATTATCTTAAATGTTATCACTTCACTGGTACCTACCTCGGTTATTGTTAGTGCTTGTTCAGCAATCAATTGTCATTTATTTTATTAAATAAACTTGTTTTAAATAATTATAATGCAGTTGCACGCCTATCGTGTTAGAGTGATTTTTGAAAAAGGCTAGTATAACGAGCACTCGAAGGCGGGGCTTATTTCGGAAGATAGTACAACTCGTTTTTCTTAAGGGCGTACTCGCCTACAGTACCCCCTGCAGAGCCGAGGCCAGGTGCTTTAATCCAGGAAGCGGAGCGGCTTTCGCAACTGACGGCCTCTGCTCGATACATCTCTAGACGGAGGCGGTTGCAAAGCAGGACGAAGGGAAGAACGGGGAGGTGGTGTTGGAGTCGCAGATGTGGGAGCGAAAGCGCGTGAAAGAGAACGAGTGAGAGGGCGAGGAATACGAGAAGGAAGTGGAACATCGTCAGTACTACTTGTGGAAGACAGTGCAGGAGGTGAAGGAGGAGTAGGAAAAGGAAGAGGATCCGGGTCGAGAGGTAGAAGGTGTGGAGGTGGAGAATCGGAATGGGAAGAAGGAGATGAAGAGTCGGGAGGAGATGAAGGAAGTGGAGAATCTGGTGCAGGATAAGAAGGTCGTGTATCCAAAGGAATCGGAATAGGTTTTGGAAACAAGTTCGAATCTTGGACGTCAGGAGGATTCGCCTCAAAATAAGCAGGTTTGAGACGATCGATCGATATTACTTCGGTACGAGTGGGACACTGTACAGTGAAGAACTTCTCCTTCCGAAGTATAACCGGGAACGGCCCGTCGTACTTGGGTTGGAGAGCTGAACTGTGTGAGTCATGCCTCACTAAAACATGGGTACAGGAAGAAAGATCTTTCGGGATGTAGGAGTGCACCTTTTGCTGTCGGGTCGGAGCAGGTCTCCAAGAGAGGGCACTGCGTTTCAAGCGGGTGAGGTACAGGGTAGGATCAGCAGTAGCAGCAGGGAAAGATTAAGAAAAGAACTCGCCAGACAGGCGGAGAGCAGAGCCATAAACGAATTCGGAAGCTGAACACTGAAGATCTTCCTTAACGGCCGTGCGTGTACCAAGCATAACCAAAGGGAGAGCTTCAGTCCAGTGTTCTGGTTGAGGATGTGCCATGAGAGAAGCTTTAAGCTGGCGGTGAAACCTTTCACAAATCCCATTCGATTTTGGATGGAAACTGGTCGTATGGATCTTCTCAGAACCAAGCAAGCGCATCAGATCTTTCCTAAGGAAGGATTTGAAAACGCGACCTTGATCCGTCATGACCGAAAGAGGAACGCCAAACCGAGAGATCCAATGGGACAAGAAGGCATTTAGCGATAGATTCGGCAGTAGCAACAGAGAGGGGAATAGCTTCGGTCCAACGAGTGAACCTATCAATACAGGTGAGGATATATCGCTTGCCATGAGAAAGCGGAAGAGGTCCAACAATGTCGATTTTAACTCTCAAATCGTTGACCAGGAGGCAAGAAGGTGCCTAAGGGAGCTTTCGTATGCCTTTGCACCTTAGAGCTCTGACAAGCCATGCAGGCACGGACCCAATTCGCTACGTCGGCGTTAACTTTAGGCCACACAAAACGAGTTGTTACCAGTTTGCGTGAAGCCTCAACGCCAGAATGTGAAAGCGAATGGAGATTGCAGAAGACTGCAATTCGAAGAGAAATTGGAACGAAAGGGCGAGGATGGCCTGTTGAGATGTCGCACAAGAGTCTCTTCTCTATGCCGGGAAGATTGAGCCACAGCAGCTGTAGAGAAGAGTCCTGTTGAAGATCGATATTGTCTTGCTCCTGACACGTAGCCATGGCTGGGTAATCAATGTCAGAAATTGGAGAAAGAGCGTTAATTTCCATCCGGGAAAGGGCATCCGCGGTGAAATTATCCACTCCGGAGATGTGACGTATGTCCATAGTAAACTGGGAAACAAATTCAAGATGACGAGCTTCGCGGGGAGAATGCCTTTCGTGGCTCGAAGCCATAGCGAAAGTGATTGCTTTATGGTCGGTCAGGATATGGAACTCCCGTCCTTATAAAAAAAATACCTAAAGTGGCGAACAGCAAGATACATTGCAAGCAACTCCCGTCCGAAAGCACTGTACATTGTTTCAGTGGGTTGTAGCTTGCGTGAAAAGAAAGCAAGTGGGCACCAAACACCCTTTTGAAATTGGTGAAGCACCGTACCTACAGCGAAATTGGAGGCATCTACCTGCACACGCGTTGGTGCGGAATCGTGCGGGTGGACTAGAAGAGTGGCAGAAGCGAGGGCTTCTTTGGAAGCCTCAAATGCAGACTCTGCTGCCGGAGACCAGTCAATCTTTGTGGTGCTGCCTCGCTGTTTAGGGCGGATAAGTGCTGTAAGCGGGCCTAAAAGAGCAGCCGCTGATTTCAGAAAACGATGGTAAAAATTAATCATCCCAAGATATTGGCGAAACTGCTTTTGGTTCTGGGGGAGTGGGAAGGCGCGGATAGCGTCGACACGGTCTACAAGAGGGAAAATGCCCTCAGCCGAGACTGTGTGACCCAGGAAGGTAAGAGAAGACACACCGAATACACACTTGGTAGGTTTGAGACATATCCCAGCGTCGTTCAACCTACCAAAGACGGCACGTAAGTGATCAGCGTGTTCTTCAGGAGAGGAGGAAGCGACGAGAAGATCATCTAAATAAGCCCAGGCAAACGGAAGACCACGGAGGATAGAATCGATGAATCTCTGGAAAGATTGGGCTGCATTCTTTAAACCGAATGGCATTCTCGTATACTCAAAGAGGCCAAACGGAGTGATCACAGCTATTTTGGGAACGTCTTCGAGAGCTACAGGTATCTGGTGGTAGGCCCGAATTAAGTCCAAAGAAGAGAAGATGGTGTTTCCGGCCAGGTGTGAAGTGAAAGATTGAATGTGCGGAACGGGATACCTATCTGGAGTCGTGGCAGAATTCAAGGCCCTAAAATCACTACAGGGTCTCCAGTTCCCCGTAGTGCCTTTAGGAACCATGTGTAGCGGAGAAGACCAACAACTCTTAGAGGGGCGTACAATGCCAAGTTGTAACATGTGATCGAACTCGGCCTTGGCGGCCTTGAGCTTATCAGGAGGGAGGTGGCGAGTTCAACAGAATGCTTTTAGAGGTATCTGAAGAGCAAGGATGCAATAAAGAAGGAAAGTCCTCCTGCAGGAGGGTAAGAAAGGGAAAGACTACCGAAGAAGTTGAAGGAGCAATAGCAGAAACACCCTTTAGTGCCGAAGCAATAATAGCACCGGGAGTATAAAGAGAAGTATCACCGTCAACAAGACGGCGATTACGAAGATCGACCATAAGATTAAAATGGGACAAAAAATCAGCACCGAGGATGGGCTGTGTCACTTCAACGACGAGAAAAACCCATGGAAACCGACGGCGGAGAAAGAGATCAACGTGCACAACCACTCTTCATACACCGGAATGGAAGAGCCATTTGCAGCGAAAAGTTGACAACCAGAAAGGGGTATAGCGGAGTCCTGAGAAGGGTTTCTGAGGACCAACGAAAGTGACGCGCCAGAGTCGATCAAAAAAGAAAGCTTAGTGGAGTGATCGTAGATACGAAGAACATCCTGTGCAGTAGGAAGAGAAGAAGAGAAAGAACCAGCATCTCCCGTTGTAGGTATGATCTTCCTCTTTCGCTGTTGAAAAGTCTGGCAGTGCTGTGTCAGTTCTCAGTTTTTGAAAGGCTTCAGTGTAGTGAAAAAAACTCGAGTGAGTAGCAAAACTATAACCTAACGCATCCGCTACAGCAGCAGGAGCGGAGATCGTGTCAGTTATATCAGGCCCATAACGGAGGACTGTGGGTGAGGAGTTGTTGGAGCGACGAGATATTTTCTGTGTAACTTTCCACACTAAAGGAAGGAGAGTTGTGGAGTTAACAGTCGATATGTAAGTTCGAAAAAATTGTTTACGCGCTTGACGATTAATTCGCCAAGATCTCGCTGCGGCTGCTTTAAAAATAATCACGTTTGGGGTGGTACGGGTCCATTTGTATTGCCTGTAGAGTTTCTTCTTCTCTCGATTGGCTTGTGCGCACTCTTGGGACCACCAAGGGGTTGCCGACCACCTGCTTGAGGAAGATTGCGGAATGCAAGCTTCCGCTGCCGAGATGACGACTTGCTGGAAGAAGCGAAAATCATCATCAACAGTCGGAAACCGGTTTATTGAAGGGAGAAAGAGGGATAGCTGTGGCCTGATTAAAAGGAGCCCACTCCGCTCGATCATAACGCCAGTTGGAGTTAGGTTTTTGCATTGGGCTTGGAATAAGCTCATTTAAAGCTATTGGGCAATAATTACTACCGAATAAATAATCAAAGCGGGACCAGGTAAAACGATTCATAAGGGAATGGAAGCAAAAGGAAATATCAATACAAGATGAAGTGTATGTATCTAAACGTTCATACGTAGGGAGTCTTGTGTTAAGGCATCCCAGAGAAAAGGGGGTTAGGAGATCTATTAGGGTCTTGGACTTAGATGAAGTGACAGAGTCGCCCCATAAGGGGTGGCGAAGGTTGAAGTCTCCTAGTATAACAACCGTAGTAGGGAGCTATTTAAAAAGATCAGCTAAGTCGACCTTAGTAAATTCACTACTCGGAGCCAAGTAGATTGAGCAGATAGTAAGGTCGGTGGACAAATGAATTCGTGCTACTACTGCATGAAGTTTGGTTTGGAGAGGGACTGGATAATAGGGGACTGATTTGTGAATGAGTATTCCTGTACCTCCCTTATCATTGTCACCTCTTTCTATAGAGGTTAACGGCGATTTATATTCGGACGTTGAAAAGAAGTTCACCGATTGACATAGTCGAAGTTCCTGTAATCATATACACTTTGGTGTACATATGTTTATTAGTTGAACAAGTTCTTCGAAATTGGAGGTGTAGCCACGACAATTCCATTGAAGGAAAGTGGCCATGCTGAGTTGTTATAAATATTATGATGATGGTCTTTTAGAGATAATTGTCTCTATGTGACTGGTTGTACTTTGGAGGTGGCGTCGGATGGGAGATGAAAGGCTGAGACGTGGATCTCGGCGAGGAGGGGCAACATATCCTGGAGGTAAAGAGTAGTCATACAACAAAGATTTAGGTTGTATGACCTCGTTTGGGATGAGTTTTCAGATGTATTTTATTTGGTGAAGGAGCTTCACCATGAATGCGAGATAAGTTGAATTCAACTAAGTCCAACTTATTATGTGGGTTTGGTTGGTCAATAGAAGAGCAACCATAATTTGCTCAGTTTATTAATGAGAGCGGTATCAGTATCTGCTAAGCAAGCAGATTCAGAAGTGTGGGAGGGATATAGAGTTGTTTCCATGGAAATGGGGAAGGAAGGTGTAACAGGAAGGGTATTGTTTTTTTTTTTTTTTTTTTTTTTTTTTTTTTTTTTTTTGAGAATGTGTTGCGGTTGCGATAATGGTTTCCAATATAGGATTCGATGGATTGGCAATGTCTAATACTGGAGGTTTTGCCAGTATTCATCATGCGACTGATTTTGGGAGATTGGACAGTTTGATTGGAGAATGAGGACCTCTGAGTCTCTCTTCATTGCCTCCGACCCAGAACGCTTTAAAGAGTTTACGACGTTTACGTTGGACAGTTTTCCATTCACCTTTCTCGGAAGTGCAGGAAGCATTAGAAAGAGAATGGGTCATCACTCAAGCTCCATTTGGGAGCTTTTATCCATTTCATCTGCTAGGGTATAGAATCCCTTAGGGAGTGCTGATATAGGAAATTCGGTAGAAGAGTTATAGGAAGATTCAGAAGAGCTAGAATTATCTTGCAAACTATTAGAGGGTTGATTGGTGGGTTGTTCAATAGCTGCGATTGTTTGAGTACAATCTCTTGAAGCCATTGCTTTTTTTCTGGAGTTGATTTATGGCAAGTTCTCTTCTGAGTTGCATTTTTTAAGTCTAGGGTTACTGTGTTTTTGTTTTAAAATTCGGATTCTCTATATTTTAACGAATAATCTTTAGCTTGGCGACTATTATTTTCTGTGTGTTTAGAAACATCTTTTTCAGGGATTTGAGTAATAGTGGTAGGCTAATTAAGGGACAAAGAAACAGTCCTCTTGCATAAGTTTGGTGAACCTATTTGGTAAATATGGGACAGTGTGTCTTGGCAGGAAATGTTTTCCAAATTTTGTACTGGATGAACTAGCTTAGCTTCATTGCTGGTTTGTTGAGAACTAGTACTCGGGATAGAATTGTTGATGGCTTTTTGGACGGGAGATTGAATCAAGGTCTGCTTTTGTATTATTTGAGGAGTTGGTAGTGTGGGCAATACAGGCAGACAGGTTGCAGTAACTGCCTGAGTTTCACTGGAATTTAGGAGAGGAGTTCTGGTAGGATGGGGTTGTGTTGCCGGATTAACACACGGAGGCGTGGTGGCAGCTGTAATTGTGGGGTAAGATTGGCTTTGATTTGTCTGATATTTTTCCTTGAGCTGGCGTATAGCATCTCTAAAGCTCAGTTTTTGTATGGTACATAGCTCCAAAACCTCCTGTTCAAACACGTAAGACGGACATTTGGAGGAAGAAGCACTGTGGGGTACTCCACAGTTTCTACAGTTAGGGGTATTTTCACAAGGAGTGTGAAATAATTCTCCGCAGATTGGGCATTTGCAATCCGGTCCTCTACAGTATTATCGAGGATGACCAAACCGTTGACATTTGAAGCAACGTCTGAGTCGAGGGATGAACGTGCGAACCCTGTGACTTGTGAACCCTATTTTCCCCTTTGTATATGGATGAGGGGTATTAAAGGAAAGAAGCAAACGAGGATTTGGTTTGTCAGGCGAGTCCCTACGAGGCGGAAATCTATAAATGTTTGTAACGGAAAATCTTTTCTGCTGGAGATTTCTCATTAGGACAGCTAAATCTTCGTCTTTCTGTTCATAACAAAAAATAGTGCCTTTAGATGTGTTTCTTATATCATCAGGAGTAGAAATAACAGAAATGTTTGCGAGAGACGTTAAGGATGACAGAATGGAACTTTGATTTTGGTTAGCAGCTTGTACGAGAATGGACCCATTTCTCATTAATGTGACTGGAGGGTCTTCAACTCCTAAAACATTTTTAAGTGCATCGCTGAGAAGAATGGTTCTGTGCTCAGTAAGAGCTTTGGAGGTAGAGGATCGCAGTATGTGATATATCGGGGATTATGTGTCTGCTGGTATTCCTGGAGGGGGTGAAGCATATGGAGTAAACGAATGAGAACGACTATGACGGGGGGCACCTTTGCGGGATTGCCCGGACCGTTGGGGCACCTGGGGTGTTTGGGGTTTGCTAGTCGACGAGTCGCTGAAATTATGCAAAGGACCCTCATGTGTAGGAGAAGGAAGGAAGTAAAGCATATGTACCTGGTCTAGAAGTAGTATGGACCGTGGTAGGGTCAGGCTGGGAACCTGATAGATGGTAATTGTTGTTGATGTTGTTTGGCTCACCTTGGTTTAAACACGTTTTTTCTTGTAATAACTTTTCCATAAAAAATTTAACCACAAACTTCGTCTCCATGAATGAGCAGTGTAACAATAAAGCAAATGAGGCATAAACGTAAATAACAGGATGGGCTGGAAAGGCGTATATTTCATAAGGAAGGGTAATCCTTCTCTCCACAAGAGGTCACAGTCCAGAGACCCACACAACCACCCGGACCCCACCCCGTAGGATGGGCTGTGGATGTAGCCTCAGAAAATCCTCCCGGAACTCTACGTCAGTTACCCACCCGTGTACCACACGACACCTTATATCTTTATATCTTCACGTAAAGCCCGAGATTATACACCAAAGTGCATAACAGCCTCCTATAGTGGTTAGCACAGGTTCGGGTTCCCTACAATTGGCGGCCCAGTCAGAGGTGAGCTAAAATGACCGGTTTTTCAACTGTACCCTCATCCACGGGGAGGAAGTGCGGGGTGAACTGAAAACCCATGCGGGAAGAGGCACCGGATAGCCCGTGGGGCTGTGATGAGAAAAAAGGGAGGGCAACCTAATATAAATAATTAAAGGGACTAATGAGTGGGAATTCAAAAAAAAAAAAAAAAAAAAAAAAAAGGGTCGTAACTTCGCTCTAGGACACAGAAGGGCAGTATATCCCGCCCAACAGTATCCCAGAGAGCCCACCTACCAACAGCAATGTGTACGACGTCAGGTGGGTCTTCATAACAATAACAGTTGACAACTAGTGAATGGGGTGCAGCATGAAAAGGGGTGCAACTTAAACCCCCAAATAATTTCTATAAAAATACAAAATACTTTTTAGGATTCTGGAATATAAATAAATCAATAAAATATAAAAAATAAAAACATTATAAAATGGTTGCGAAGTTTTAGGTTCTATCAGCACTGAGGCCTATTAAGGATGAATTTTTCAGCAGTGAATCTACTAGGCGTCGATTTTTCTAAGATTCATCCTAAAAATAAAAAATCGAGCAGCGATTCATTATGGCCATTGTTGGAAAATTTTCAATGTTCCTTAATATTTAAATTTTTTTAATTGTAATAAAAACAAAATCAAACTTTATTTTGGCCAAATAAATCAACTAATTAAATTTACAAATTTAAAATAAATTAAAACTTTACTTTCCTAACTTTTCTAAAAAAATGATGCTTTGATTAAAAAGGGAGTCTTGTTTTAGTTTACCAAAGTCCATAATCATGACAAAAAATTAAAAAAGTTAAGTCAGTGACAGAATAAACCATCTAAAATGGCAAGTCTGCTACTGGAAGTCATGAGAAAAAGTTGTGCTCCTTTTTTTGATCCGTTTGTTGAAAACTTTAAAAATTACATCTTGTGCTTAAGTGGTAAATTGTACGTGAAGAACGGTCTGCATAGTTAGGGCCCTAACCTTCATTGTTTACTACAATTCAGCAAGCACAAAAACTTAAACTGACTCCAAGTTACCTAATCATTGGTCACATAAACTTACACAGAAGTTTGAAAGGTAAGGCTTTTTTTTTTGTTAAAGCATTATTTTTTATTTAACTTCATTAGCATTATTCATTCCTTTCTTTTTATGATTCAAAATCAAAATAAATATTAAAATTTTTGTTAAAATGGTGGCCCGTAGGGGAAATAATGTTTGGCCAAGGTAATTTGTTGGTTTCTGTTTTGAAGTGCTATTTAAATAACGTTTGAAAGTTTCCAGCATTCTCGAAATAAAGGTGTAATTTATGTTTAATTATTCATATTTACGTTCATTGTTTGGAGAATCATAATCAAAGTTCAATTTAAGGTTTAACTTTTACCAATTACTAGATCTAGATTAGTTTCGACTCTGACCACAGTGTACATATACCTATACTATGACTATATTTCAGACTTGCAGACTCTGACACGGTCTCATAACTAGATCGTAATTTTTGCCCAAATTAGAAAAATAGGTTCCGGTAAGGGAGTCTTGCTTGACTTTGAATATTTCAGTGATTTGGCTAGTGGGAGGGATTTCCTTAGGTTCTTCGCTCATACTAGGTTTTTCAGCATCTTGCAAAGCCGGGAGATCCAGGCAGTGTGGTTTTTCTTTGGGGACTACTAGATTTTGTTTCCTGCAGCAGCCCAGGGTTAGGGGGGACCTGTGAGGTCCCCAGGAAGCCCTATACCCCAACAAGGAAGGATAATTTTTGTTTAATTAATAAATTTACTTACTTAACGTGAAAATTGTTAGGTAATTAAAGGTTTATCAGTATTTTTGTAACAAATTAATTTTAAAATTTAATGATTAAAGTGTTATCTTGTCGTAAAGTAGGCCTAGTTTTCTACTATAGTTTCTACTTAAGCAAAGGCCTACTTGGTGTCAAGTGTTAGGCCGTAAGCTAATAGGCCTAATTAAAGCATAGCCTTACTTACCAGAGTGTTTGTGTTATTAGGTAGGCCTATGTTAATAATTTGTAGTATTAAGTTTTTTAAACCTTAGCTATTAAGTCTGGCCTAAAGAAATGGTTAGCCTAGCCTATAAGCCTAGCCTAGCCTTGATCCTAGCCTATAATAGTGGGTCTACTGTCCCTTTGTAATGGTATTGCTAAGGTTTGTACAATGTACAAAGTACATTGTTTTTCTGTAAATTTTGAATTTAAAATTAAGATTAAAATTGTTTATAATTTAAAATGAGTATCACAGACATTGACTGGGATTCAGTAAAGAAATTTTCTACTGAACCCTCAAGTCAACTTTTGGTAGTTGTCAATCTTGTTAAACGTCGAGGCATTAAAAGGGGCTCTACCACTAAATCTATTAATAAATTAATTCCTCAAATTAAAGAATTATCATTAGAAGATAAGACTAATGAAATCCTTACATTAAAAAAAATTTAGAGATGAATTAGAAACTTTAAATGATAATATTAGTATAAGTTTTGTAGAGTGTCCTGAATATAATGATGAAAGATTAAAAGCTCTTGAGGATAAAAATGCTTACTACTTTACTTATATTAATAAAGTAATTCAGCAGTTGGGTCCAGGTGTCCAAAATAATAGCTCAGTTCAAATCCCTTTAATGCAGTATTCAAGTGTAAAGGTTCCAGAACTGAAAATTACTCCCTTTGATGGAAATCCATCACAATTTAAAAATTTTGAAATTTCTTTTAGAAATATTTATGATAAACCTAATTTTAGCAATATTCAAAAATTTGCGTATCTTAAACAATCCTTTAAAAGGTAATCCTTAAATTCAAATTATTGCATACAGGAGTCGGAAACCTCATATTGATGAGGCTTTTGGAACAACCTCGAGGAATGTTTTGCTTTCACCTGGGGCAAATTAAATGTTCTTTGATTAAATCTTTTAATTTACTCCCAAAGCCTAATAAGTGTTATAAATCTTTACATGAATTTCAGGCATATATGAATGCCAATATAAATTTACTTAAAAATAATGAAATTAATATTGAAGATATACAATTATATATTTACTTTAACTCCTTATTATCAAAAGAGTTACAAGATTATTTAGGAACTTGTGGGCATAAACTGCACCAGCCTTTTGAAGAGTTTAAAAAGGCAGTTACAGAAGCAACAAGGACTCTGGGTGACCAAGAAAGTAATAAAACTGCTAATCCTGTAGTTAGTTCTATTAAGTGCATTAATTCAGATGATCATTCTAAAAAACAAAATACATCTGAGTCTAATGATTCCCCTGATCAAAATTCTCAATATTTCTATGAAGAACGTAAACCTAAAAGTTCAGTTGTAGCAACTATAGCTGATCTAGAGTGTAAGCTATGTAACCAAAAGGGGCATAGTATTTCAAGGTGTAGTACTTATCCTAGTAATAAGGCTAAATTTGAGAGAAATAAACAACTAGGTCATTTTAAAAAATGTACTTCTAAATTCCATACAGAAAGAAAAATGTAAAGCTACCTTAGATCCTTGTAAATTTTGTAAAAAGAGATCTCATCTTTTCTTTTTGTGCTTAAATTCTGAAAAAGTAGATTCTAATCTCCACAAGAATGATAAAAGTAAAACTAAAGAACAGGTAGTAAAAGGTAATACAAAAAATGAAAGTAAAACTAGTCTAGGGTGCCATTTAAGTGAAGTAGGTGGAAAATCAATTCTTCCCTCTCTAATGTTGCCCATAATGAATAATTTAGGAGAGTTTGTTAAATTTAGGTGCATGGTTGATAGTTGCTCTCAAGATAACTTTATAACTACTGGTTCTCTGAAAGCATTAGGTATATCCACAAAAGTAATTAATGAAGCTATAACTATTAGTAGTTTTATTTCTCAAACTAATAAATCATATTTTGAAATTGCTAAATTTTATATTGAAAATTCCCAAAATCAAATAAATGCAATGGTTGTTGATACAATTCCTTTAAGTTTTGAAATTGATGGCCTTTTGAATTTAAAAACATCTTTGCAATGGCAAGGATATAATTTAGCTGATGACTACTCTTCC